>CADEPD010013130.1:0-10993 GCA_902829195.1 Fraxinus dipetala
TTGAATCATTCCCGATTTAAGATCCATACGTGGCATATTAGGTGGGAACATAATGCATGATGGTGTGGATATGCGTGTGGGATGAAGATAATCCTGTAGAGTTCTATAAGGTGCATCCCCATGCTCACTATCAGTCATGATGTTGTGTAGTGTGGTGTACATGGTAATTGATGCAGTGTAAAACATAATGTTAAAAAGAGATTCAAACACTGTAGGAGGTCCTTCGGCAAATTCTCCTTGCTCGCTTCAATTCCTGCGCATAAAACACGAAAACAAAACTACGTGAGCATAGAAAAATAAAAATGAAGAGAATTAAAATAAATAAAGAGTAATAAATGAACGATGTCAACCCTTTTCAATTAATCCCTTAATTTCTTGTACCGTCTCCCCGACAACGGTGCCAAAATTTGATTACGCTCAAAGAATAATACGGTAGTTGTAGCATAGCTTTGGGGTGTCGATTCCACATAGAGATGGTTGAAATGCTTAAGGAATCCAAAGGATGATTGTTCTTTTGAATGTGTAGTAAAATTTATTGCTTGAGTGGAATTAAAATCAATGTTTGAGATGGTAAAGCGTTGGAATTCCCTCAATTGGATTGGATCAATCACATCAATAATTAATTTTTTTTACTCAATTAGAGATGTTTTACCTAACTCTCTAACATGAAGATATAACGTTAAAAAATCAATTTAATTCAATTGTAATCCTAGAATCTAAATTTCCAATACCACAATCACACTCTTTTTATTGGAATAAGATTCAAAAAACAATCACATACACCTAACATAAAGCAGTAATCAATCCACCAATAAAATAAATGAAATTAAAACTCAACAAATAGTTCGATTCTTCGCTAGATAAAGCATGACTGAATTTATGAAAAGTTTAATAAAAGTTAAGTCAATCTCAAAATAAACTTATAAAAAGAACATCTAAACCTAGGATTGTTCAGCAAAGAAAGATCAAATTACATGAATAACTGATGTAAAATAACCAAATCCAACTGAGTTCCTTCATAACTTCACCAAAATCTTTAGTTCCTCATGAGAAATTCTTGAGCTCCAAGTGATAAAAGATGTGTATGGAGGCGTTCCTTGTGTTTTGGGATGTATTAGGATTTTAATATGCGTCCAAGATGTTGTTTCATTAAGTGTTTCGATCATACAAGAAAATCAGAAAATCGCGTCAAAAAACCAACTATGCGACCGCATAGTTCAGAGACATGTGGTTGCATAGAAGTCTTGAATTGGGCATTGAATTTCTTTGAAGGAGCCTATGCGATCGTATAGGAATAATGCTATGTGACTGCATAGCTTAGTGCATTTTTCATTTGTTGCGTTTTGGTCCTCGAACTCCGTTTTTCATTTTGTGACTGCTTTTCCTGCTTCTTCTTCCAATGCTTAATTCCTTAGCTCAATTTGACCTTGACATCTTCACATCTTAATTTCCTCTTCTGGTTATTTGCATCTTGGTCCCTAACTTTGCTTTTCCTTCATTTTGCTCATTTTTCACTTGTTTCTCATTTTTTCCGCTACATTCATCACGTTGTCCTATAAAACGTAAATTATATAAAATTAAGTTATATTTTAGCATATTAATCAACAATTGTCCATGTTTTGGTAGTAAAATAAGTATGTAAAAACACACTTATCATCTCCCATGACAAAGCTAAATGTTATGGGAGAAGCCCTTACATGGATGAATCATCCACCGTGTAGGAAGTGTAGGCACCTCGAAGAAGATGATCAGATCCCAAAAAGGGATTACCTAATTGATTCTCCGAAGTACCCAATACAAGCCTTCCATACCTAAGCTAAACGTCATGGGAGAAAAAATTAGTTGACATACATGTTTGAGGTGCTATTTATGTTCTCAAATTTAATTATGTTCAACATGTTTGAAGGTCCATTTGTCTTTAAAGATCATCACATTCACCTCGATTTAGCTTGGAAGTTCGATTGTGTTTTAATTTCTCTTTTTAGAGAGGTCACAACACTTGACAAAATTAAAAACATAAAAATGGAAAAACAATGTACTTCATTGTTAGAAAAAGTTATACAAGGGAAGGCCTCAGCAATTACATAGCAAATTGTTTAAAAAGCTTATCCTATGCTGGAGGTGGTAGGGAGTTTGATGCCTTAGTAGTTAGCGCTTCAGCTGGATGATTTTCTTGGCTTAAAGCTTTACCCTTTAGAGTTTCCTCTTGATCAATTTTGACCCCATCTGCTTCAACCACGTCATCAATTGGGGTCTGAGGCACTTTCTCCAAAAACTCAATTTTCAGCTCGGTCCATCCTATATACCACCTCAACATAAGCAAATCCCCTCAAGTAGACGTCGAAGCGCTGATACTTTCCCGTCAAGTGGATGTTGGTGATGTATTCCTTTATAGCTTCTCACCTGATTTCTGAGTATCGACCTTGGCTTGTTCATGCTTCTGCACATAATACCTTATTTGGGTCTCCAAAAACCCATTTACATATTTTAGGCCGATGTTTTCTAAGTTGGCCTTATCCAGAGCTTTGGCCGTCATCTTCTGATGATCGTTTGAAGTTTTAACCTTTTTTTGTCAAGAAAGCCACTTTGTTCTGGACTCATGAACTTTCCTCTTCAAATCCTCGATCTCGGCTAAGCCAGAATCCAACTTAACTGCCTTTTTAGAATGCTGGGCCTTAAACTCCTTAGCCTCGACCGTTATTCTTATTACCTCCTCCTTCACTGAGGCTAACTTCTCAACTGATTCCCAATTACGTGTTTGAATGTCCTTCTACACCTTCTGACATTCAAGGGCGAACCCAAAAGCCCTGGCACTCTGGCTTACTAGGGTTGTTATGAGATCCACTGGATCACAGGTGGCCACAAAACATTGCCACCTATCAGTCTAAAATTTATAAAAGTTTGCAGTGATAGCCTGGACTTCAGGTGACAACATATTTATTACTGTCGTGGCAATCTCCTCGTCCTGCCCAGCCAAAAACCTTCGTGATCTCCTATGGGTTCTCACCACAGTGTCTTATTCACCACTTTGGAGGTCTTTTCTACTTTCTTTGTAGCCTTTTTATCTCCTTGGCTTTCTGAGCCTTTGCAGCAGTAAAGGAAGACTACATCAGTTTAGGAGGAGGTTAGGGTGGAGCCAGCTTAGCAATTGTGGCACTTGATGTGCCAAACTTTCTAAATGTAGAGCCAGTGTCATGGGGGCAGCTTTCTCTTCTTCAGGACCTCTTCTTGCACTTGTTCATCTTCTTTTGGGGCACTTCCTCATCACTCTTCTCAGCATGCTCCTTATTGAGGCGCTCAAGCTTCCTTCTAACATGCTTGGCACCGGAACAAGGCTTCAAAGCCCAGGAGCTCACTGAGACGTTGCTCTTAAGATATAAACCATGTCAGGGGTAGGGTGCTTTTTCTTTTCAAAATCGTCTGCAAAAACAAAGCAAAATGTTGACTTTGCTAGTATGAAAAACATCAAAACAGAGAGCCTGAGTATTTACCTTGGGAAGTGATCTGTCCGAAATAAAGGAAAAATTTGCTACGGCGATAAGGCGGTCGAAGTGGTGTGACCCCTGGGGACGTTTATAAATGTCTTCGATAACGTCCCACTTAGCCTGGGAAAGATCGAAGTGATTCCCAAAAACTACAGACCCAACAACATCAGTTGAAGTTATTACAAGCAAATAAAAAGTTTAAAGAAGAAACTCACGAGCTTCGGAATACTGGGTTGACATAGTATAAGCTTGGGTTTTATATCCTTCAACCATTTGCCACTTATCCCGTACCCAAAACCAAGATTCCTTTCACCCTTTAATGGATAGTGGCCAACCCATTACGAAATGGGCATGGGCTCCCCAGGGGGTCATGTAATACCACCCATTTGACTCTCATTTCCCAAGTATACGGGTTGGAAAAGTGTTTGAAAGATGTGTAAAGGCATGCCCTCGCCAGGTGAGGTCTCATTCTAAAGGAAGTAAGCCCATACTAATTAGCTACACCTGTTTGGTAAAAACTAGGTCGAAGCCAACATATATGACCTCAGCACTGCCCTAAAAAATGGGTGCAGAGGTATACGCACACCGTCCCTAAAAAGAAACTCACATATAACCACACATCCTGACCTATGATAATAGGCATGTTCGTGGGCCTTAGGTTCTAAGAGTTCTATGGAATCCTAGATTTTATATTTCTCCCTAATCTCGACTAACTTCACAGAGGTCATGGCAGAAAGGTTCCTTGTATCCCCCAACCCCACTTCGTAATCAATATGACCTTACTCATGGCCAACAAACCTCTATCCGACCGACCGGCAACGCTTGTTTCCCAACCCTTACAAGACTCACCCACCACTACCGGCATTAGACCCATAAGCCATCGAAATCGAAAAAAGATAAAGGAATGAATATGAGATGGAAAATAAAGAGATTTCCTAAATAAAGGAAAAGATCTAAGAACGTGAGTCCGCCGGAGAACGGAAACGGTCGGAAGATTTTTGAATGCTGGAGAGATTTGAAGATTTTTGCAAAGGTAAAAAAATAACACGGAAAGATTTTGTCTTTTATAAGAAGAAAAGTCGAAGCATAGCCGTTGGATCTATGTCCACTTCATCTGAAGCGTCCATTTCTAACCTCATCTGAGGCATCGAATTCAAAAAGTTTTTATTATCAACGCTTTGGATTGATGCGTACTTCTCATGCACACGCCAAAATGATTCAATCTAAAAATACGGTAGTGTGGTCATCATTGTGCATTCAATATAACGACGGGTACACTAACTTACAAAACATCAAATCATTGACACGATTATCAAAAGCGTACTTTATTTTCAATATAAATAAGGAGCTTTAGCAGTTCAGCGCTTCCCTGCTTCAGCTCATCAAATAAATTTTAGCTATTTTCAATTTAAATAAAGAGTTTCACCAGTTTATCACTTTACTACTTCAGCTCATCAAACAATTTTCAATTTAAACAAGGAGCTTCAGCATTTCAGCATTGCATAAGGATATGACTACATACGAGAAATAGGTTCGCTTCGAACTCCAACTATGATATCAATATCTATATTCAGACTTGGGAGGAGTATTGTGTTATGTTGAAAACCTAACCACAACAAGAAAACCCGCCATAGTGAAACTCTACGCAAGCTAAAAATCCATACATGACATAAATAATTACATGGACTTGTGGGACTATTGTTACACCTCGCCACTAAAACTCCCACATGAATCCTACGTGGGATTTTACATGGAGTGCAATGGACCTACTGAAGCCCTTTTACTGAAGCGATGGCATGCAATGGACCTACCAAAGCCCTCTTGCCAAAGTGGTGATGTTTAAGGACGCTAAATCTGAAGCATTATCACGATAAGTGACGACCCACCTCTTTTGAAGATCATAAATTGATAAAACCTTGTTTGAATGATTGATATGACCCCTGTAATAAGTAATATGTCGAAGTCTTGTTAACATAGGTTGCAAGGTAGCTACCACATTTTAAGAGTATTATGTGCACTACAAGCTAGTAGGGTCAAAATGGGTACCTAGGATAAGATGTTTCAGTTAAGGAGATGAGATCATGTACCTCTTCATCCAATGTACACATTTCACATGTAACACTATAAATATTTCCCCCCCCCCAGTGTTATTTAAGGATAATACAAATACATCTATTTTAAATTATATGTCATCTCCTCTTGAGTTGATTTTTTTGTTGACAAAGTTAGATGTTTGATCTATGTTTTTAGTTTGTATATTGTTGATTGTTCCTTATCATGCGATCCTGCTTATATATTTTACCGGTGCCCCGAACATTTTTGTCTCACGTTATATCATCAAGACAGTGTATCATGTCAATACTAGCGAGTCTGCATTAGGATGTTGCTATGGTTTAACACAATCCACTATTAAGTGCTTCCAATTAATTTATAACCATTACTATTGAGAACAAAATACTTCGCATTTCTATTTAGGGAATGCTACTACGTATCGTGCCAACATCAAAGTTCTCCTTATTATAATTGACTTATGGTTAGAGTCTAATATTTCCATCTAATGATTTTTTTAAAGTACAATATATGTATAATTGCTCCATTGCAGTGCATTGAGATGTATATTAAAGAATGCCAGGAATACAAGTTTAGTTTGAACCCTTATAAACTATCTTAAACCCAAATAGATGATATTTTATAATGCGATTTGTAGAGTGTCAATTTGATTGAACTATTTTCTCAGCATTAAGGAAGGAAGTATTAGTTAAAAATAAAATATAACGCGTTATATTGTGCTATTTATATCTTCGCACTTGAAAATATGACTCAATTGTAAGATGCACTCACTAACCTATAAGATATTTATATCTTGTATTAATGTCTAATGATCACAAATTATAAGCATTATATAAATGACACGTTTGAAACATTGTGACATTAGATTCTAAAGAGAAAAACTCTCTAAAAAAGGAGCAAATAAAAAAGATGATCCCAATTAGGAGGTGTATATTCTTAGAGTGTATATAGACATAACTAATTATAAAATCTCGGAAGAGGTTCAAATATTCGAAACGTTGGAAGTATAAATCTCTCATTAAGTTAGGTAATTATGGAAAAGAAATAGAATCGAAAAAGAAGTCGGCAACACTTTCATACGTAATGTATTGTTTTATATTAAGAATATCGATGATATCAAAATAAAAGTATTTGAAACACTGAAAATGGAGATCTCTCATTAAGTTATGTTATTATAGAAAAGAAATAGAATCGAAAAGAAAAAGTTGTCAACAACACTTTTGCAGATGATGTATTGTTTCATATTATGAATACCGATGATATCGAAATAAATTTGTTAAATTATATTGATGGAACTAGTAATTGATCAAATAAAAGGATGTGATGATATCAAAATTGAACTTGCTACCTACTGTTCGAACACGTAAATGTGTATATTTACTTGAAAAGTAAATAAAAAATGAAGTTGTAACATGTAATAAACGACTTTCAAAATAATAAATTTCAAAAAGATCGTGGTGGATTTAATCACAAATTCATATCTTGTTATCCTTACTATGCATGAAAATTGAAATGCAATTATAACCAATTCATCTAACATGACTGTTAATGTTATCATCAAATGATTTAATATATATGAAACATATAAATCAAGTGATATTATTATAAGAGAGAGTATATACGCGGTGTACTATTTTTCTTTTAATCAAGGTTTTGTCCAATTGATTTTTTTTGGTAACATATTTAAAGAGGCAACTTTTGTAGCGTATTGAAAGAAATAATATAATATTTTTCATTTATTATGAATCTTTTTACATCCACCAAGTGTAGATGGAAGGCTTTTTCAAGTGAGTTGCTGGTCTTTTCCCATGTAAACCCCATCAATTATGGAACTGTTGCCACCGGGGTTTTTTTTCCAATAAGATTTTAGCGAGACATATTATTTCTATAATGAATGTACATAATCTAAAGGAAAAATACCCTCAATATAACTACATGATTAATTTATAAATTTGTGTGCGAGACTCTTGAAGAGGACAACAAGACCTATTTTTTGAACCATCATATTACTATAGTCACTAATGGTTGACAAATATCATATATGGAGAATTACTTGAAGACTATAGCAAGGCAACACGAAACATACTTCATATTAGAATTGTGATATTGAAAACAAAGGCGTACAAGACATGGATGAATTGATACAATGAATTTCAATAATTGAAATCAGCGGAGTAGCTATACTCTTTTCTTTTGCTCAAATTTTATCGTATTGAATTTTTTTGACAGAATTTTAATGAGACAACATTTTATTACTTCAATTTTTTTATAAATATTTGTATCTTTTCCCTTTGTTTGGTATTTTTATTACACTAATTGTTGTCAAATTAGGTTTTTAACGAACGAATATTGTGTAATAAGTCATTCAAGAGAGAATGTTGTAAATTATATGTTTATTTATGAATAACTATTATACATTTGTAACCCTAATTATTATGCGCTGTGTCCCTTGCTGCCTTAATTCTTCTCCATAAATATGGAGATTTGGTTCTCAACAAAACATACATAAGTTTATTGACTTCCTTGTTGCTTGGTATTTAGATTCCAAATAAACTTGGAACGATGATGACTCATCAGATCAAATTAAAATTATATGATTTGTTTGGAACCTATTATTGAGACTATTTAAAATAGTCGAACGAATAACACACAACTGGTAACCCACAAAAGAAGTTGGTTCGAGTATTGCATATATGTATGTATGTATGTATGTATGTATGTATGTGTGTGTGTGTGTGTGTGCGCGCCTTTTGCCCTATAGCTTTGTCCAATAGCTCACTTTTTGGTGAGACTTTCAGCTGCTTCCTTTATATGATCTTGCTGTCTCCTTCATGTGGCCCCTTGCTGGCGCCTAGGCTATCGGACTTACCCCTGTTTTGCTCGATCTTTCTTGGCTTCGCTGTTACTCTGGTTGATTCCTTTGTGGTTGCCTTTCTGTGTGATATGTGGGTGGTTTCTTTTGTAGTTTAAGTGGGATTATTGGTTCATTCTTGTGGAGCTGCTTTGTGTGTTATTCAATTATTGATTTGAGCCACGTTCAATCCATTCTTGGTGCCAATCTTTGTGATAATTAAAAGGGAAGTGTTTATCTTTAATTCACAGTATTAATTCCATTATTATCATTGATTTGTAACCTTGCCAGATACTAGTATTTTAGGACTATTTACCTAAATTGTGATATTATCTTCTTGTGGCTATATTGATCATTGTTTCGTTTCAGTATTGTTGTTGGGCTCTTTGTGATTAGAATTGTTACCTTTGATCTTACCCGCTCGAAAATTCCCTTGAGACTGAGGTTTGAATCTCACAATACTCCTGGAAATTTGGACTAGTGTATAACTACGACCTATATGACATTCTCTATGTAGTTGTCTTTTTGAAGGTTGCTTAGGTGCTATGTGTTTTATTTGTTAAGATGTCTACATACCATTTTGACTTGGGTACCTTTAGCAGTAAAGGTAATTTTTCTATTTGGCAATAGAAGATGAAATGGATTTTTGTACTACAAAAAGTTTCAAAAGATATTGATAATTCTTCTGTTACAACTGTGACTGAGGATCGAAAAAATGAGTTTGACGAACTTTCTTATACCTCTATAATATTGCACTTATCTGATATTATTTAGTGAAAAGTTGGCAAACATGACACTGGAAAAAAACTTTGGAAAAGCTCGAGGAGCTTTATTTGATCCATGCCTAACAAACTTTTCTTACTTGAAAGTTTTTTCCGTTTCAAAAATTGATCCCTCATAAGATTTAGATAAGAATCTTGATGTCTTCAATAAATTGGTTTAAGGGAACGTACAGGTTTCACTGGTGCACTTGGTGATTGAGTGTTAAAAATGTTTAAGGGGAGCACTTAGAGTCTTTAAGGCTACTAAAAACAATGACATTTACATCATTTATGCTGAAGTGATGGGCTATTAAAATTTTACTATCACAACATTGATCACACACAAAAGAGGCACAATAGATTAGCTCATGTTAGTGTTAAAGGATTTAAGTTTCTCAATGACAAGGGTGTGTTTAGTAAGGATCAGGTGTTGACATGCCATTTTGCGATCATTGTGTGTTTAGTAAACATCGTAGGATGTCATTTGCATCTAGCATACACAAGATATCTAGAGTGTTATAATACATTTATACTGATTTGTGGAGTCCGATGAGCAATCCTACTCTTGGTGGCAACAAATATTTTTTGTCTATTATTAATGATTTCTCCAAACGTGTGTGGGTTTATTTAATGAAAAAATAAATTTGAAACTTCAGTGAATTTCAAAAATTAAAAAGTTAAGATAGAGAACCAGATAGGTAAGAAAGTGAAATATTTGCATACCGATAATGATATTGAGTTTTGCAATGCTGAATTTGATAGTTTGTGTGATGAATATGGCATTACTAGACAGAGGACTATGTCTTACACTCCTCAACAAAATGAGGTTACTGAAAGATGAATCATACTTCGATTGATAAAGTTAGATGTATGATGTTAAATTCTGGTATGCCTAAGTTTTTTTTGGGGTGAAGCTGTTATAGCTGGGTGTTATCCAACTAATATGACTTATTCCGCTGCTTTAAATTAGGATATTCCTTACGAGATTTGGTACGGTAAATCATAAATGTACTGATTATTCTATACTTAGGACCTTTGGCCGTGCTGTTTTCTCTTATCACTAAGAATTGTATCTTTTTAGGCTACCCTAAAGGAGTTAAGGGATATAGATTATATGATAGAAGCCAGAAGTGTGTGAGAATAATCATAAGTGGCGATGTTACATTTAATGAGTTTGAGATGCCTCGCAAAGAGAGTGAGGAATAGCAATATACTGTTAGAGAAGAATCCCCTGTTGAAGTGGAGCGTGTGAGTATCCACATCTCTATTGCATCGGCGAGGTGGAGAGTAATATACAAAATCAGTAAAACATAGAGTTAGAAGGTGATGAGAAAGCTGTTGAGGACAACCTTATCGATTAAAACCCAGTAGTTGATCATCAATTAGCTAGAGATAGAGAAACGAGACCACATAGGAAACCCCAAATGATGTCTGACTATACCATAGCCTACCCATATATGGAATATATCTAATTTCTTTTAGTGTGCATATAAAACTAAAAGGCAGATTCATTACTGCCGGAGCATTGGTCAAACCAAAAGGCATAACAGTGAACTTGTAATGTCCATAACGAGCCTTAAAAGTAGTTTTCAGTATATCTCTCGTTTTGACTTTCAGCTGATGATACCCTGACCTCAATCTTAGAAAATACCTTTGCACTCCTTAACTGGTCGAACAAATCTTCTATTCTTGGAACTGGATATCTATTTTGGATAGTTAGATAATTCAATTCTCGGTAGTCGATGCACATCCTCATAGTCCTGTTGACCTGTGGTCAAATCATACGTTTTGATTATAACAAATAATTTATGTTTATCTCTAATTCA
>CADEPD010013143.1:0-10148 GCA_902829195.1 Fraxinus dipetala
TGATTTTTTATTTCATGATAGATAATACCTGATCCATGAATTTTTTTTCTTTTTAAAATGGGTTCAGCATGATCTGACTTTGAAGGGCAATGTTGGGTCATGGAGTTTTAAGTGTGTCAAGAAATCACTCGTCTAGAGGTTCTTATATATCCACAAAGAGAGACTTTATTATAAAAATTTGAATTGTCCCTAAAATAATTTATTTGTTGCATTTCCAACTCCCCTTGAAGGTGACTTTACCATGTTAGGTCTTAGGAAAGTATTTTATATCAACAATGACTACCAACCACTTTCATTATTCAGCATTATGACTGAGCAAAAATTTCCATGTGACAAATCAACTATCCAACTTCCATTATATTCTTTAAGTCATTGTCTCGTTTAGCTAAAAATCATTTTTTTAGTAAATTTTGATAAAATTTATTAATTTTATGAATTGTGTGGTTAAATATTAATTTGAGGATAAACGAGTTTAAAAATTGGGGACAAACAAGTATTTTCTATTTGTTCCTTCTTTAATTCGCAAGTTGTTATATTTATTCTTACCTATCAAATATGACGTCATGAAAATTTAAACTTGTATTCAATAGAGTAGTTCCCACGAGAAAGACAAGTGTGCATGCGTAGTCCTTTCACATTACCTTAGACATTCTTATTCAATTTTTTTAATAAGGAGAAGAAGAAAATTGATGTATGAACAATTTTGATTAGGTGGCATGCAGTTGACACCTTGTACAAGGTTTGTGATTGGCTGTAATCTTGTTTATTTGACCCAAAGTTTAAGAAAAAAATGTTGGCAAAATACATTGTTCATATCCTTAATCTTGTTCTGAGAGTGTCTTTATCACGTGAAAAGCTGTACAGAGAATAAATTATAAAATACTCAAACTCAAAAAAAAAGTCACCAATCGCTGCAATCCATTTTCCCTTTCACATTACACAAATTTTGAAAATGTCGTTGGAATTTTCAAGCATCCAGCTTTGACATTGGCCATGTCCCAACCAAAACTTCATCAGAGGAGAGAGATTGATGTAATAAGCATATGATTCCCTCACATGATGTCTGACATTGTCATATCTGGCCACGACTTCTCCTCTTTTTGATGTTTCCAACATTCAAACATCAAGAAAATTACAACAAATCAAGCATCTTATCTCACTTTTTTTTTTTTTTTTTTCAATCATATTAAGCGTATGTTGGTACCAATTAAAATTTAAATTTTGATACAAGACAAGGTCAATAATCCATTTCAATCATATATTTTATGGATCTCACGACTTTTCAATTACATCACCAACTTCTATCAAAATTTACTAAAAATCTAATTTTTCTCACCAGATAGGGACTAGATACAAACAAACGACGACTTGGATAGTTGGATGTGTTTAGTTCATAAAAGTAACTTAATTTTGAAAATAATATAAGTTTATTTTAAATGAAATTAAAAAAACAATTTTAATAATTTTAAGTCTTTTAAAATAAAAAATGTGGAAAACCTCAATAAGAAAATAAATTAATGGTTTAAGAGGATATTTAATATGATAATGATTTCACCCATAAACATCCATCAAATTTATGTATTAATAACAAGTATAAAAAATAATTATGTCAGAATAACCATTGAATCTTTCCAAATGCCTTTTGTTAAAACTTTATTTGTTAACTAAGTTAAAAAAATTAATTACCCCAAACCAACACACTAAAATGCAAAGGCACGTCTTTCCATCGATGAACCCTTCGCACTCTCTCTCTCTCTCTCTCTCTGCGCAATCGCATAGCAGATCAAGCTAAGTATCACACAAGCATGAATGAAATTAGGCAGCTAAAGTAATTACTAATAATTCATATTTTAATATGTTGTTTCATTTAAGAAAAATATATATTTAGCACTTTCACTCTCTTAGTAACATTTTCTTTAATTTTTTAATTTCCCAAAAACTTTTATCTTAAAACATAAATGTATGCAATTATAGATTTGAGAATAGCAGAAACCAAAAAGGATTTTGCACATTGTGCAGAAATTTTATGTTAATCGTCCACTTACTAATATCTTTTTTCCAATTTCGAACTTTGAGACTGATTATAAAAAAAAATTACGGAGAGCTTTCCTCATCGAGCTTTAAAGACCAACTTTGAAAAAGGTATACAGAGAGTTTCCCTCTTTATAGATAAGATGAATGTAGAGAAATTGAAGATCTTCAAATGGATAAATCGTTATACTAGAATGGATAAAAATTTCATAGTTGGTTCTTAATATATAAAAAGAACAAGTTGGTTCTCAACCTTTCATCGTACTCTATAATTAGTCTAGCTTTAATGAAAGAAACCGTTCCGTTTTCATGAAATTGTCGTCTCGCTCTAATGAATGGATGTCTCGCTTTATATATCTAGGCACTAGTTCAAGTTGTGAAGCAAAACTTAGCTTCATAAAGCTCGAATGCAAAGGCCAATGGAATTATTCACTAGAGATTTAGATGATTTTCATTAATGACGACTAATTATAGAAAGCAAAATAAAAGGTCGAGCATCGAGTTGTTCATTTTAAAGTTTGTCGAACAACTTGTTACTAGAATAGTAAATTGGAGATAGATATCACAATGTGACCTTGTAGGGTTCGATAATTGTTATTTTAATCTAATTATTCTAAAATTTGGGGTTGTGGGGGCTCACAAGTCGAGCCTTTTTTTTTTTGGTTCAACTTATGAGTAAAAATGATTCCTTACAGATCACTCATTCACTCATACTCCTTTATGGGGTGCACGTGATTCTTTATACATCTTTTTCTTTTCATCCAATCCAAATAGTGTGCAGCAAGCATGAATATATGCTCTCTGCATTTCTTTTTAATCATCTTTCTAATATCAAGCTCTATTAGAGTTCATGTTTTTCTAAGGTTAAAAAAATTGCTTATGAGTAAATAAATTCTAGATTAAATAATTTTTTAGTTGGTCAAAGAAAATAAGTGAGTTACTTCTTTCGAAGACAACTCTTGCCCTCCAATCAAGATAAGTATTTTGCTTATAATTTAGTAAAATGGAAACATATTTGAAAACAAAAATTTACTATAAATTTGCTAGAAATATATACAAATTAAACTTATTAACAAAAATTCAGTGTAAATTTTTTTTTCGTCATTGTTTTTGATACATCTGTAATATCTACTAAATGATTCATTTTCTTCACTAAGGCATGTTGAAGATATATCACACTCCCATTTTTCTCGTACTTTTTTGGAGGAGGAGGAGGCATGCTAGGATAGTGCATTTGATTTTCTACTTTTTCCTTTAGTAAGACCCATTTTTGAGGAGTGGTTAAATCATTCTTTAATGTGGAAGTGAAGATAGAGTCACATACTACCCCTCTAGATGTTGGTTACATATTGGTGTTAGTCGATTCATGCTTGTGTCAACGAGTCTTAAATATTCCAGGCACCCCAATGTCACAAGACCGAGAGGGCTTGAATGCTGAACATGTACATTTTGACAAAAATAATGTTATTTTTAAGCATTAATTATCTATCAACCATCTATGTGACAGTATGATAATTGTCACATTCTCCTATAAAATATACATTTTAATTTAATGAAGAATGTAGCAATTATGCACTCCTACATAAATTGCTAATGTGTAATTATGACTTACAAATACGAGTAATGTTATTCAGCATTACTAGTATCAAGTATCAGTCTAGTTGAGAATTACATGACATTAACATCCTGTTTGATGCACATTATTCTCCCAAGAATGCATTTTAAATAGTGATTTGATGGAAAATGTGGTTAAAAAATAAGAAGTTTTGAATTTGTGTTTAATATATTTTATTGAAAAATGTGTTGTGGAAAATAAGATGGAGAAAAATATATTTTTAGAAGAATGGGTATCAAATATATTATAAATGATAGATTTACTTAAATGTAAAGTTACGTGATTTATTTATTTGAATTTATCAAATGTGATCACTTAGACTCATGTTAATTAGCATTAGAGTAATTCCCCTTGCACAAGGGAATTGCGCGCAATACCTATATTGCTTGTTTTTTCTTTGTTTTTATAATCTGCCAATATTTAACTGTCAAGTGTACATTTGTAGAAAACATGTCAATTTTTTTCAACACACGTAGCATCACTCAGCATTATTGGACCAATAGCATTACTTTGTTTGACAACTCTACACAAGTACAGAATCTTGTGGAACTTCAGGCTGTGGCAATGAGTGGTGGACAGGCTGAAATGTGGGAACACTGAATACGAACACCTAAGCAGAAAAGATAAGAAAACGAAGCCAAATGGCTCTTAGCATTTACCTCACATTCGCATTTAGACTTGCAAGATTATACAGATAACCAATTTAAGACTGAAAATGTAGTTTCAGAGAAGAAAAAAGCTGGGTAATGAAAAATTTAAATTTGTACAGCTACAAAAAGAAGACACAGGAAAAGATATAGAGAATGGGTAACAAAATTTTTCCTTAGCAGGCAGTACGAAAGTTTCATTTTTTGTACAAAACATCATGGGATGCTACCAGAATGTGATTAATATCTACCCAGTCTATGATTTCCCATTTATTATATCTTTATATCAAGATCATCAATGTCACGTTCACCGTCAACAGCTCAACGCCTCGTATTTTACTGGAATTGGACGACTAAACCCGGTCTGAGAAAGCAGATTCCCGACAACTGAAAGGTCTCTGCAAAAAACGCCTTGAAACACCGATGGTGGTGGAGTTGTGACGGTGGCCTTGTTTTCAACCCGATTATTACTAAACTTAGGCACATTAGGGGTGGCCTTTGGCACGGCTGTGGAGGATTGTTCACGAGCTTGTTGAGATTGCACGAAAGTGTGTGTCACTTGCAAGGCAGCTGCGGCCTTCTTTCTTTCCTTCTCACACGCTTCTTCATCCAAAATAGTCGACATTACACTTGTATAAGCCCTCTGAATCAATCTATAGAGAAGCAATGAAGACATTTTCGCTCGGTCAATAACTGATTCGATATCCTGCTCATCAGCAAACTCACACCGTTCAATGAAACTTGACGACTTATCCGGCTTGTGTCTTAGATTCAACAACAAATGTGCTCGTTCCAATTCTGATCTAGTACAACCCCATCTTAATCCAATCAACGCATAATAATCTACATTCCCAGTTTCACCAGCAGCAACCCTTTGCTTCAACTGCTGGATTTTCACTGCTAAAGAACAGAGCTTCCCTGGAATTTCACCGTACTTGACATTTTGACGCTTCCATACCGGTCCAGGCAATTTCCTATCGCGCAACATTGAGTTGTATAATAGTTTCAAGTGCTCCAGATCATGAAGACTATCCGGCAAACATCTTATTGTTTCAAATAAGGTCGCTCTGATTGTAAGTGCCTCCAAACGAGAGGGATCCAATGCTAAGGTTCGATTACAATCTGCTATTGCTTCTGCTATTCGACCCGCAGATTGATAAGCCAAAGCTCGATGCACATAGCAATCGGCCAAGAATCCCTGTGGAGCTCCACGACGGCCATCAACAATTTTGGAGAAATGTCTAATGGCTTCAGAATAGAGCCCGGCGTCAAGGGCAGCCATCGCAGCCGTCTTGCGGCGGATGAGAAGCTTAATGTGGCTAAGCAATTGGGAAATCCTTTCACTTTCTGTTTTTGGGAGCGTTTGGGGCTGATTTATATCGCCGGAAAGTGGGAATCTGTTAAACGAAAAGCTGTCGTCAGACCAGCAAATGCTTTCACGGCGGAATGCGGCGGTGGCGAGGCGTTTTCCGGTCTGGAGAAGCACCATTGCGTCCTCCATTAAGCCTAAATGGCAACAGGCTTGTCCCAAAACCAAGTACCTGCAAGGAAAATTTTGACAACAAGGAATCAGTTCCAACTCGTTCCATGGCTAAACCCAGTCAAATCGTTGAATATTCTAAACGAAAAAAAGTATTACTTAAAAAGGTTTGGTTTTGGGAATTGTAATTAATTAAAGTTGCAATCAGATTTTGACTTTTTATGTAATTTAATCAGGATTAGGTAAATTGCATTAATTGCTAGCAGTGGTTTCGCGTAATCTACAAGCCATTGCCCATTGTTAGCGTAGTTCCTTGTCTTTCACTCGAAGAGAAGGAAAATGACAAAATTACCTCCATTCCCCTTCTTTATCGCCATTTTTACAGATACCAGCCATGACTTTCTTTTTCAAATCCGAGACAGAAAAGCACTTAAACGCCGGCTCATCACGACCCAGTGAGTCAGAAAGAAGCTTGACTCGCTCTCTCGACAGCTGAGTGGACGAGTTATCCGATGACCCGGATGAAGACTCATCGTCCGAAGCCACCATTTTTAGGCTCGGAATGTAATCCTGTAACATATCGGCAACTTCCTTAAACCGACGGAGATAAAGCAAACACCGCGCCTTGAGCTCTAACGCAACCTCCATACGAGGCGAAAGAGCTAACGCCGCCTCCAGAAGGCGTAAAGCCGCCGCAATCTCACTTTTCTCTTGTGTTGCAATCAACAGTTTCGCCTCCCTCACATATCTCTCCACCATCTGCATTATACGAATCAATTAATGGGTCAGAACAAGTGTAAATAAAATTAAAGTGAATGAATTCAATGTTAAACATGATCAATCTGATTTCATGAATGCGGGATTTGGAGTACCTTTTTATTGGTAAGCCACCAGTGCTTCTTTTCTCCACCGGCAAGAGATGGAGATGCGGCCATTGCTGTTGTACAAGGATCAACCATTAACC
This sequence comes from Fraxinus dipetala, assembly GCA_902829195.1. Lineage (NCBI taxonomy): Eukaryota > Viridiplantae > Streptophyta > Magnoliopsida > Lamiales > Oleaceae > Fraxinus > Fraxinus dipetala. The sequence continues at coordinate 6,738 of CADEPD010013143.1, forward strand.
CCTTTCTCTCTCTCTATATATACACAATATGGTTGTTTATGTTTATATATGGGTATCAATACATCAAACAATCTTTATTTTGATTTTGCAGAGAACGGGTTGTTGGGAATTTTAAGAGTGAGAGAGAAGATGAGCTGATGAGGTGTGATAAGAGAGAAGAAGCTTGGGGCTTTAAACAACAAGTGCCAGCTTTGACCTCAGAGAATCAAAGCTGGCACCACACACTCTCTCTCTCTAGATTATGGAGAGATCTATTGGCTATTATACGACCTACGCGCACTTCACAATTTATTGTATCTAACATGAATAATATCACAATTGGTTACTGAAGTTCACGTGAGATTTCAAATTGATCAATAAAATATTTTTGTGACCGATTTCACTAAAGTTGAATAATGTCACATAATTTGTGACTCTTTAGCAGCATTCATTACAAATATGATGTTGGCATAAACTTTGGCATCTACTAGCGATCGTTACGTCTGTGTCATAAAATTAGATTTTTATAATATAACACGATTTATAGAAGATAAAACGTCACGCTCGATTAATCAGGAAACTTTCATCATTAACAAGTAGTATAAAGCTTGAAACAAAGCTAAAATAGAAGGTAAATTGGAAGGACTCTATCACTTTGTCGACTGTAGGTCGACCTGAAGGTTTAACTGTTGCTAAGTCAAATATGACATTAATTAGGTTAATAGAGTACCAATTATGAAACATAAGTTAATTTCAATGACTAAATAGGCCATAAAAATACATTATTAACCAATTTGAAAATTTGCCTGGACTTTGGTGACCATAAACGAAATTAACTTTGTTATTGTTTGATTTAGACCCCGTTTGTTTCTGATTAAAATCAGATTTTAATCTAAGTCAAAGTCAAACAATCATTATTAACTACATTTTTAATGGGTCCCACATTTTTTCAATCACATATTTCAAAAACTTCTATTACAATCTACTAAAAATCTAATTTTAGTTCCTACCAAACACCCTCTTAGTCTGATCTGGTTCTTCTGTGCAATTCAATTCTAATAAAAATAAAATTGAATTGAGCATAATAAAAGTTTTATACATGATTTATTGGACAATAATATAGTGAAAACACTGCACATAAACTTGTTTTCTCACGACTAAGGATGAAAAACATTAAGCCCTGTTTGTCTATCATTATTCCAAAAAATTATTTGCTACAATAAGATTATCCACCACACATTCACTAAATAAAATATTCTACACACAAACCAATAAAGTTACTTTACTTTTTAACCACACATTCTCCAAAAAATACTATTGATTACTCTCTTTTTTTCTCAATAATAAGAGACAAACACACTCTAAATAATAAATGAAAATATTATCTCAATGTATGAGGAATAATAATAATAATAATAATAATATGATCCAATGTTATTTATGGAGCATTTTAAGTGCTGCACATTTTTTTTGTTTGTAGGCAGCGTACCCTTAGTGCAATATAGTAATGCACTTTGCTAATTCAATTACCCCTGTTTCACAATCATTATTTGGATAGAATATAGTTTGGGATAGTAATTTTTCGAAAAATATGTGATTAAAAAGTAAGAAAATGTTTAAACTTTACGTACATAAAATTTTATTGTATGAAAAAAATTTAAATAATAGTTGTCAAACGGGGACAATTTATTTCTCACAAGAGTATCGCCACAGTTCTCTCTCCAATTTGGAGTCAACCTCTTAATATTCCTGGTCACCAATTTTAAATCTTGAGAATTGTTTCAGAATTTGAAACTTTTTGCTATTTTTAGTAACTAGATTGGTAGACATTGAACAAATTGCATGTGTGAGACAACTATGCATACACCCAAAGTAACCGCAACTTGCATCTTGTTCTACGATGCTTTTGGCCAACATGTAAAATCGATACATCGATGGAAGTTGAAATAAGAAATTTTCAACATGACACTTATGCGATATTTTACCATATAAATTTTAGATATCATATTAATTTTTAAAATAGCAAATTCACAATTATAAACACATTGCTTTAAAAATAGTATTGCACTGGATAAAACTCCTAAATATGTGAAATAGGGATCTATTTGAAATGACTTTTGAAAAGTGAAAAAACCTCTTCTTCTTTTTTTCGGGTTGGGGGGATTGATCAAGATCAATGAATTAATGTGGGTAGTTAGCCAAATGGGTTTGTCTTAAAGGCTCCTCTAGCTTCCTTTTCCATGGTGAACACAACGCAACAAAACACCACTAAATGCACTCCACGCGTTACCACCTTGCCATGCCCCTATCAATGTCCATGTCAGCCAGTGGCTTCTACCACGCAAGTTTCTGGGTGGATTTGTCTTGTTAGAAATGATGATCATTATGTGGATAGATTAAATGATAGTTAATTCAAAAGGGGTAATAATTACTTGATATTGACAATATTTGGATAACGTATTTTTACTTTTAATTGATCTGTCACAAATGCTTATTTTATTAAAAGAAAGGGAAATAGTCGGGAATTAAAGAGTAAGATTGAGGATGAATCGATAACAAAATAAATAAAAACTAATTAAGCATGAATTGGTCAGTTTTTAAGTGAATATATAGTTTCTAACAGTTGAATCAGCCAACCTCGTGCATGATCCAGCCAACTTTGGATGGTTAAGTGGTTATATTGAAAAAAAATTGAAACTTTTTAATTTTACCATAAAACTGGACCGATTACCATTTTTGAAATTTTTAATTTTGAAATATTCGTACATAGAATTGGAAAAAAATGTCTCGATTTATTGCTTCATAGTAATTTCATTTTCGAGTTTTGAAAATAAGCAAAGTTTGTTTCAACTTTCATCATAGATGCACAATCAGTATTTCAATAGCTAAAATTGTCAAGCGACCTTTTTAAAAACATCACACACTTTAATTTTTTAGGCACTAACAGAAGTTGAAAAGTAATATTCAACTCGATAAAGTTTAAAACACGAAGATCACATGATGATTTAACAAAGCTTTGAACTATCGATTTCCAATACTGAATCAACTATAGACTATAGTAGAATAAAAATGAAAACATTAAAGATAAAGAAATACTGAAACAATCATGCTACATGTACAATGATGGTTGATAATGTTTGTTGGCAATCATGATTTAGTATAATCACATTTATTTATTTCAGAAAATTTCAAAAATTATTTTTTAAATCAACTGTTCAGATTTTATCATTTCAAACATTGTTGACGAACCTTGTCAATCATCATTGTACAAGTAGATTAATTAATACTCAATAGTAGCTGAGCAATAATAACGTATTAATTTGTATAGAATTATTGATGCAATGATTCAATGAATTACCTAGGAGGACCAAATTATTTTTGATGGTGATGAAATTAAATGGAGACAGAATTTAAGAGCTGGTACTCTCAAAT
>CADEPD010013156.1:0-25274 GCA_902829195.1 Fraxinus dipetala
GATAGAAATAAATTCACCTATAATCATTCTAGATTCATGTAAATGAAGATTCATCAATCAAGATTCATTGAGTCTAGATTAATGTGAATATTAATTAATTGAGAATTAATAACATGAAATTCATACATGACAAGAATTTTGTAGTATTTATTACATATTGAAAAATAAAAATGAAGGCATTATTATAGTAGGATTAAAATCATCAAAAAAATGATTCTCACTTGATGTGATATTATAGATTTATTTATTATTTTGTGTCGATCTCAGCTCAAGAAGAGTTTGAAGATTTATGTTTCAAGTTCGGCATTGAGCTTGATGATGTTGTAAGTACTATCGCATTTTATGTGTCTGCATTAGAAATGTGCGATTATATGCTATTTTGGGAAACAGTTTATTTTATCATGTTGTGGCAGTGGAGTGAATGCTTACGTTAAAAACGTAGATTTCAATCAATTGGCTTTTTTAGTTATTGATTTCTCATTGCAATTTAGGTATTAGTATGTGAACTGCTAGTTATATTCTCTGGACAGAATTTTGTGTTGTCTTTTCTTATCTAAGATTTTTATTTGAAAAAAATGTGAATACAGACGACAGAAAAGGCAATAATCCGGAAAGAGAAGCACTTGGAAGATGAAAATCCGTCCGAGGATGAGGAATGGATATACAAGATTGAAGTTCCGGCCAACAGGTTCTCTTCATAATTATTAATTACTGAATTGACTAGTTACAGTGATGAGAGCAAGCAAAAGTTTGGAAAAATACCCTTTCAGGGGTTATACAAAAGGGTGTCTTTTTTTTTTTTTTTTTACAAGATTTGGAGCAAACTACTTTGGTTAGCATGAAATTCTTGGAGGTAGTGTGTGTTGTTGGAAATGTGGCAAAGAAGTAACTTTTTTTGGCTTTAAAATATTGTGGCAGATATGATTTGCTTTGTCTTGAGGGTCTGGCACAAGCCCTCCGCATATTTAATGGGATTGATCCGATACCTACCTATAGCGCGGAAAACATCAGTAAAGAATCTATGCACAAAATGCATGTAAAACCAGAGGTATGAATTTCGAGGAACCTAGTTTAGTAAATTATGTTTGGTGTAATTAATTTATAAAATTATAGGTTTGGTTTAATAACAATTTCTTTCCTCGCAGACGTCAAAGATTCGTCCATACGTTGTGTGTGCTATTTTAAGATGTGTTTCATTTGATGAAGCTCGATATAATAGCTTTATTGATCTTCAAGATAGGCTTCATCAGAATATCTGCCGGTAATGCTTTAAGACCTGATTAATTCTGAATTGCACCTTGAATATTTGTTTATTAGCAAAGGATTCCTAGGATTCTACTTGATAACATGTTTAGTTAATGAAATTACACCAAGAGATTGCTATATTCTGAACATATTTTATTTCTCCATTTAAGTACTGAATATTTATTTACTTTATAAAACTGAAAATCATTATTTGATGGAATTGTATAATAATATATTATCTACTCTTAGTTAAAAGTGTTGGACTCAAATCACCACCCATTCATTATGTCATGAAACATCTCTTGTCTCTTCATTTGATTATCTCTTTTGTTGAGCTTTAAAAATATTGAAGTTTAAGCAGCATAAATGTCAGTTCTATTCTCTCATTGTAACTTATATTATTTTTTTGGTTCTTTTTGATCACTGCATTAGGAACCAGTATTTACCACACTACCTTTAACCGTGCACCTTTTGATTCCTCATCTTTCTTCTTCTGTCTAGTAGGCGAAGAACCTTGGTAGCAATTGGAACACATGACCTGGATACAACAGAAGGCCCTTTCACATACGAGGTATTTCATCGTGCCTGTTTCCTTAGGATAAACGCGACTTTTCATTATTTTTTGGTCTGAAAAAGTGCAGTGTCCGAATCTGACCTTTGATTTAGAATTGCGCTAGATTTGTAGATATACCTCGTTTGATTGGTAGTTGAGAACATGTACTCTTGTTTGGATTTGCAAATCCAGATATTTTTAAATATTTGGTTCGAATCGCTGCTCTTTCTGGCTCTTATTTTGTTACTCAAGCCTGATTTATTTTCTTAATTAAAGAAAGTATTTTATTATTGTGTCTGTTCAAAATTTCAGGCTTTGACACCTCCAGAAATAAATTTTGTTCCGCTTAAGCAGGTAATTGTATAATTTTTTAGTTTTGATATGTGATTGCCTCATTACAGTTTTTTTTTTTTAATTATTATTTTGAATGACTAACAATGTTAGTAGAGTGCTAGATGAAAAAGTTAGGTAGTTCACGAAAATGGGGCGTCGTTTCTCCCCTTTGCTGCCTCATCACCATTTCTTTGGAAAATAAGCAGTTTCTGTTAGCACTTTTAAAATTAATAATACTTGTTGCACTGATCTGTAAAATAGTTACTGAAAATTGGGAAGTTGGACTCACATCGATAGACTTTCCTAAAATTTTGAGGGTGTATGTTGATGCACCAAAAATATATTTAGTAAAATGAACTTACATGTCTAAGCAACATTCACTTGGTATTTCTGTGTTCTTAATAAGGTGTTTTTATGCTGTTATTTTTTTGCTTATTGCTTCTTGATCATAAGTTGTCGTTGTTAATAATTTTAAGCTGTCTAACAGTGTAAAAAGCTAACTCTTTTCTAACTACATTTTAGACGAAGAGCTTCAGAGCTTATGGAATTTTACAAAGTGAGTTTTCTTAGCTGCGCTTCCCACATGAATTTATATGAAGTTCCTTTCATGAGTGTGTGGTACTTCGAACTTGACAACTGCTATGTCGAGGACCCTTTGTCTCCTGTATGCATGATTCCTACATTCATTAGGTGCTACTATGGCTTTTGATTTACACGATACTTTGGTACATTTGCAGTCGGATCTGAAACTGAAGAAGTTCTTGCATATAATTGAGGATTCACCAGTGTTCCCAGTCATATATGACTGCAACAGGTAATTTGAATAATGTAAAGGGCCTAAGGTTTTCAAGACATACACTTGTTTATGTGTTGTATCCTCTTTGATCTTTTCCGAGTCCTATAATTTGATGTCACCATTAGTTTTATGTTTATTTCAATGTGAATGTCACAATTATAGTGTGACCCTTTTCTTTTTTCAAAATATATCAAGCTTATATTATTATAAAGGCGATCTATTTTATAAACATGGTTATTACAATATTAATATACTGAATATGAGGAACAATAAATGAAATTTCTTTGATTTGATAAAGCCCCATGCTCTTTCTGCAGAACAGTTTTGTCTTTGCCTCCAATTATTAATGGCGCACATTCTGCCATTACATTGAAGACAGAGAATGTTTTCATTGAATGCACAGCAACGGATTTGACAAAAGCCAAAATTGTATTGAACACAATGGTAATAAAAAGAATTGATTCGGTGCTCTAATTTTTCTACTTTTTTTCTTTATGTTAGTATGACCATGAAGAGTGTTGCAGGTAACCATGTTTTCAGTGTATTGTGAAAGGAAATTTGAGGTTGAGCCAGTAGAAGTAACATACTCTGATGGAAAATCATTCATATACCCGGATCTCTCACTTTACCAAATGGTTGTGCCTTTATCATACATTACCAGTACAGTTGGAGTCTCCTTGCCAGCAAACATGGTAGCTTAACTTTGTTCTACGTCTTTTCTACACTTGATCATTGCAGTAAAAATATTTAGCATTGCTCGTGCATCCATTTTCCTCCCCTTTGGACTTTGATGAGTGACAACTGTATGGCTTTTGAAGTTGATCCTGTCATTTTCTCCCTTCTATATATGTGACTTCAAGGTCCAAGGCTTGCTTATCACTACCAAATTCTATACTTTCGTAAAGATCCAAAGATAAAAGGTAAAATAAAACATGTATACTAGAAATTGCACAAATATGTTATACTTCTCAGCTTGTTACTTTGCCTTCTGCCCCCTTCGTTAATTACTCTCTAAAAGATTTATGTGTGAACAGGGAAAAAAAAATAATGTTCTCATTTTTGACTGATTAATGTTACCTGCTTCGGTAGTTTCAGTTTTTGGGTGTGCTAGCTTCGAAGTTGAAATGGTTTACGATTTTTACTAGTGTGATTACTAAGATTGTATATTAAAAATATATTTTTATACGATGGTTTTCTTTGCTTCCAGCGAGGGCTCAGTTTCTGCTAGGATGGATGAAACTAAGTATCTATGTGCTTGTATGGTTGTCGCATAGTCAGTTGTTTGTGACAGTTTACATTCCGTAATTATTTAAAAAATGAATAAATAAGTCGCATTACTGTATGGACTCTGTCTATAACTTTTCTCTAGAAGCGCCAACAAAATGATATATTTTAAACTAGTATGCTAGAATCACATTTCAGGTGGCCAGCTTGTTGAACAAAATGCAATTACATGCTGAGCACTCTGTATCAGAAGACAAGCAAACAAGTTTCATTGTTTCTGTTCCTCCCATGAGAAGTGATTTTCTTTATCCATGTGATGTGGCTGAGGTATTGGTCCTAAAGTATTTATCTCATAGAAGATCCTCTTGCCTTGTCTCTTGTACTGACATGGAATGTAATCTCTCCATTCAAGGATGTTGCAATTGCTTTTGGTTACAATGAAATTCCCAAGGCAAAACTGGCATCTCTGAAACCACAATCTTTGAGTCAGCTCTGCGAGCTTATTCGAATGGAGGTACAGTTTATACGTGCTTTATATCTGGAGTTCAGTCGCTTTTTTTTTTTTGCTAAACAATTTACTATATGTCTAGTCGATTCTATACGATCTTTTCATCTAGTATTTACTTTCTTTTTTTTGGGCTTTTACCACCGATCTAAGTTTTGCATCAATATATGCAAATAATGCAACTCTTTCAGTTTAAAAGACATTCCACTAAATCAGTCCTGGAATGAATTGTTGCATAATGTATATCATTCAAAGTCACTTCCTTTCTTTGATTTTAAAAGTTTCCTTATCCTAGATAACTTTCCTATATGGTTCCCTAAGTTTGTTACTTTTTACCTTATCTTTCAAGGATTCAGTTTGACCATAAATTGTGAACAACTTCTAATTTATTTGATAGTTCAAAGCTAGATCTCTATCATTTTATGCTTTTCTGATTCATGTGTTTCACTCTTTTTTGAGCTCAAAAACATTATTCAATTCCAAACTTCATGGTTGTAGCAACCCTTCTCTCTTTTTTCTCTCAATATGTAGAGAACAGGAATTATGTTTTGTCACTATCCCCTTCATCATGCTTCTAAATAAGCAAAGCAGCAAACATTATGTACCCCAAGTTATGACACTAAAGCTTGCCCTGAGTAGTTATTTTTGCTGCATATCTGCTGGTAATTTTCATAGTTTCTACTTTTTCATTTGTGTTCTCTTTGACTCCCTTGGTGAAAGCAAGACTGCGTGAAGTAAGCTTTAAGTATTTGATTGTTATTATTCACATTCCCCCTTTAGATTGCGATGCTTGGTTACACAGAAGTGTTAACGTGGACATTGTGCTCGTATAAAGAAAGTTTCACCATGCTCAACCGTAAAGACAACAAGGCAACAGCAGCAATCAATGGAAATCCATGTTCTGCTGAATTTGAGGTTTGTTTTGTCTTCACTGTTTCTGTACTCTTGAAATCATGTTGTGATAACTATTTCTTCCTTAATTGTTTAGTGCTGCAATCTGATTTGACATGTAAATAATTTGGTTTCTCTTATGCTTCTTTTGATCTTATTTTCTGTATTTTATTTACTTCGCTATTTAGATATATTAGAAGCTTGAATTGATTGTCAGTTGTTGAGAGGCATTCAATGTTCTGTTTATCTTCTAATGTTTCTAAATTTCTAACTAAGCCCCTGTTTGAGTCACATTAAATTCTTATTCTCATTCTTCTACTCATTTGCAACCATACAATCTCCATCAATCTACTATTCCAAAATACATTCTTCCAAAATAATGTGGCTCAAACACACTCTAAACTAAGAATTTTTTCAGTCACATATTTATTTGGCATTGGTGGTTATGAATTTCAGAAAAATATATTCGTTTAGTCTTATAACTGAGTGTTCCTGGCAGATTCCTGTGTAGCTTTCTAGAGAATCTTTGATCATTTTAAATTTGTGAATGGCTGAGCAAAAAGACCTGGGAAATGGATAATGCATTGTGCTAATGTTCTGTAGTATATTCTATATAGTGACCTGGCAATGTTTGTAGTGGATACAGTGATTTGTTTTGAGTTAAATAGTGGGGTCTATGATGCACGGACACTTCTACTAGAGAAAATAGAAGTATGTTTGTGTCGGACACGTGTCGGGTACACTTTCAGACACTTCATGACATGAGTTTGATAAGCTTCATTTTTTTTCTTTATAATTTTTCGAATTTCTAATGCTCAAGGGATATACTTTAGTAACATTACATGCCGTGTCCTATATTAAAAATGTAAAAAATGAGGATATAATATATAATTAAAATTTTTAAAATATTTAGAACGACGTATCCCCGATGTGTCCATGTCCTACTTTTATGAAAAATCACGTATTGGTATATCCGTGTCCATGCAAAATAGAGTAGGTTTAAATGAAGTCAATACCTTGTGATCGCTGTGTTTTCACACTTGTCTTGGAAAGAGTAGTGAGATGTATATTGGAAATGCATTTCAGTTCTGGCCATTGAATTGTGCCTCTTGACTCCATTTTTTGGGTTTTTGGTTTTATCCTCTCTCTGGTCTCACCAAACTTTTGTTAGTTACAGCCTACAGGCTTATATGGTTGTAGAATACTGTTTAGTCTTAAGAATATAGGTTTGTAGAAGTATATTTTTAGAGTGCAAAAACCTTGGGAACATTTCATTAATGATTAATCCGGGATTCCGGATATAGATGATTGTTGTTGGAATGAAATGTCTATTTTCAAGCAAGATTGCTGGATTCTTAAAACTCCCTTTTACATGCATCTATGATATTCATTTGTCTTTGTTGTCCTCAGATGAAAATTTAGGTGCAGTTTTGTGAACCTTACACTTCCAGTTCGCGTTCGTCTTTCCGAAGAATTATGAATGTTACTGGCAGTCAGAAACAAATTTCCTTTTATTTGATAGTTTGGATATATGGAATATAAAATCATTGTTTTTCTCTCTCTCTCAGAAACACTTCCTAGTACATTTCAGAAACACTTCCTATCTGTGAATGTTTGCAGGTTGTCCGTACCAGTCTTATGCCTGGCATATTGAAAACCATTGGGCATAATAAAGACCAACCAAAACCAATAAAGGTAATGAGAATATTTAATATGTTTAGCAGACTTGTTTGCCTCATTATTAAAGAATTTTAGGGTCCACCGTTCTATCTGCCTGAAATGAGCATAGCAAGAAAAAAGTTGTTTTTGCTGTGGTCCTACCAAAACTAGATATGTGGAACTGCATGTCCTTGTTAGTACAGAACCTTGGGGAATTGAAATTTTTGAAGGGATTTACAATGACTGGCTTTGTTCCGTAGATTGTTCACTTTGAATTGTTTGTTGATTTGATCAAAAGAGGGTTTTTAAACTAAACGATTGATGTTGATGCAACATCTATCTAGTGCAATTTTCATGTATTTAAACATCTAGTACTAGTACTAGTACTACTTTTATCTGCAAGTATTATAATTTATAAATTGCTTGAGGTAGTTGATGTCAAAGGCCGTGGCTATCTTGCATGTCTGACAGTCAGTTAGCCACTCTGTTGATACCTGTGGATGACATTTGTTGCACTAGACTGACATGATTCCTGTGCCAGGTTCTACATAATTATAATTTGGTTATTTAAATATCCATCTGATATCCTCTAATATGTAGATTTTTGAAGTGGGTGATGTGGTGCTATTAGATGAGACAAAAGACGTTGGTGCATCAAATCGTCGTCATCTTGCAGCTTTGTATTGTGGAGCTACTTCAGGATTTGAGGTACCTATTGTTTCCAACACTGTTTGTTGACCTATTTGACAGGGTGAGATACTTAGCTCTGAGGATCTGGAGGGTTCTTATCGATAAAATTTGATTGAGCTCTTCTTTTCCAGTATTTGTTGATCTTCCTTTAGAATCTGATCAAGAGGATGGCTTGATTCAGCTTGCAGCATACAATTCTGAAATTGATTGTTCTATTAAGTTTGCTAATATTTGCACTCTGAAACATTGGGCAATTCATTGTTCCATTTTTTTTACGAAACTGTGACATGATGCTCGTGCACTTTCCCTTTACATTTTACAGTAATTGTTGATGTATGATTCTCTAAGTTTCTTCTCTTTTTCCCTTTTCAGCTTATACATGGTCCTGTGGATAGAATCATGGAAGTGACAGGAACATCATTCGTATCACCTGGGAACGGAACTGGCTACTATATACGAAGTTTAGATGTATGTATGGAAACTGTGTTCACTTTGTTGAATTTGCTAGGAATTGTTTTAAAAATTTCATACTATTAATTTATATTGTAGGAGCCCGAATTTCTAAAAGGCCGACAAGCGAGCATCATTTACAAAGGGAAGCAAATAGGCACTTTTGGCATTGTGCACCCACAGGTATATCAATATTTACTTTGTGCAATATGTTGAAAGACCACCTTTCTGTTTTGCATTAATAAAACTACATATTCTTGTGATTCACTGATAATCGGTGAAAATGAGTACAATCAAATTTCTGATTTATATTTCTCTTTGGGCCATGATTTTCATTTAGTATTTCAGCACGTGTTCATGTTTATGACAGGTGTTGGATAACTTTGATATACCAGACCCATGCTCCTTCGTGGAAATCAACATGGAGAACTTCTTGTAGTGTGACAAATTCGTCTTTTATAACAAGAGAGAAGGTGGAAGTGATTACCTTTTCAAATCCACCCCTTTTTTGTGGTGGTATTTCGAATTGATAGAATATGCATAAATATTGTTCTCTCTTGCTGAATTTCCTATAAACCTATGGGTGGTGTATTTCCTTGGTCAATACAAGCAAGAATAGTGGATAATAAAATTGAGAGAGTGATGTAGTTTTTGACCGCTGTTCATCCATCTTTTCCAATTATTGTTGTGTTTGGTTTCGTTATTGCTTTCTACTCGACCAATCAGAGATTGACCATTGAAATACCGCAAATTATTAGCGATTTACATAGTTTTGCGACTTGTTAATTCAACTTTTTTGTCAAAAACTTTCCTTCTATGACTTGTATTATGCCTATTCTCATGCATTACGTATATACATTAAGATATAACTAATACAACTCAATCTCTATACATTCAATACCAACATTCCACTCTGTTTATTCCAGTTTTACTTCCAGAATTATTACACCAATGATTCATTTTAAAGTACTTAAATCAGATTCATATATTTTTTAATTCGGGCAAAAAATTGCTGTGTTGAAACTTGCTCGAGCATCGACATTAATGTGATTTTTTCGTCTGAGATGCCATGCCGTAATTCATGTTACTTGATTCTTTGTTCTTCCCCTTCACTTTTTTGAAAATGTCATAATGCACAAACAAATGAGACCTTAATATCCAGAAAATTGGCGCACATCAAAAATAACAAATGGGATCCATATAGGCAGAGCATGTGTTGCCTCGAAGCATTGGAAAACAACTGAATTATTATTTTTACAAATGTACAGGTGCAGACACAAGAACAGTAACAAAAGGATAAAGAAACCAGAAACTAAACAGAAAATAGTACAAGTGTGAAGTTCCATCTTTCCGGTGTGTAAAAAAAAATGTAAATTCAAAATGCTAAATGACAGTGATGCAGAAAGGAAAGCATACTCGCCACTGACTGCATCCACTTGACAATACGTCGTTCAAAGGTCAACCTTAGTGGCAGAATCTGTTATTATAGCGGTACAGCATTTCACCAAATTGCCATGGAATATTTATCTTTCACTGGTTAAATTGGATTGTTGCATCTTGCACCTTAAACCAGTCGCTCCCACCTGAGGAAAGTTTAAACATGTTAGTCAAAGGGGCTAAATCTTGAGAACTGCACCTAAATTCAATACCAGATTGTATACAGATAGCAATGTGTAGCAAAAAAGATCAATTGAACCTCAATCATCTCTAATTAGAGTTTAAGTTTACCTTCAAGTACGAATCCAGAGGGGTTCCAATGAGAACGACTACTTATTTCGAGTTTGAGCTGCTACAGCCCCTAGAGGAGGGGCATGCACAGTAATTGGAAGAATCCACTCACATTTGTCTCTTCCCTCGATCAGAAGAGGATGTTCATATCTGACATTAAAGCCAGCAATTAAATGTTCCAAAAAAAAAAATTGAAAAAAAAAAAAAAAAAGACAGATTGTGCAACATAGACATATTGAGTTATAACATCCTCAATAGCAGGCAATAACATAGAATAATGTGCTTATATGAGGCTGGAGAAAAATAAGACGCAAAAAAAACTAGAGATTTTTATAATGTTTAAGTGCAGTTGTTCTTGTTCAGACAACAATTTAGCTGTGAAATCATATTGAATAAATTGGAAAAAGATAATCATAACAGAGTACGATTTTTATTTATACCTCCTAGCATATCTAGTACAGATTGATGGAGCATAAAAGGAGCATATATGATCCATTTATGAGTTAAATGGGAGCAATCCTATATGCAATCCAGAGAAAAGCACAAGACAATATCCCATCGTGAAAAAAGGTGTTTCCATCAAGGTTTAACTTATCCAGATTAAAGGCTTCTAACGAGGACCTTTTGGTTTGATTTATTTTATCTATTCTTTATTCTACTTTAACCTTTATACTAACATCTCAAAACAGGAATTCATATTTAATTAACTTGAAAGTAGCAAGATCTTATTCATGTGCTGTTAACCATCTCTTCACACCTGGCAAATTGATGTCGTAGAGCTGATTTCAAGATCTGGTAATTAACCCTTTTGATGATTTCATGATCTAGTAACTTGCATTTTTGTAGCCATGAAGTAAAATTACAGTAAACATGGAACATATCTGAATTGCAATGTAGAATTTGTTGCTACTGCAACAAACTATTGTATTCTTCCATCCCATAATGATTAAGAGTTGTACCTTGTCCAGTCCACATTCTGTGGAGTTGTAAGAAACTCAAAACGAAGAGCCCATTGCACAGAGACATAGCCGGTAGAAAAAGTCATTGGTCCATCCATAGGAATGGAAAAAAGAAAGCTAGTCTGTACTAAATCAGCAACAACCTCATGGTGATCACTATGAACCTGCAGAAATCAGATGCTAAAAAATTAGTGATTTCCCGCAGGCCTTTACACAGTGAATTATAAATATAATTTTATCTTCATAGTAATATATTGCTAAGATTTCCTTGTGGACAATTTACAGATTGAAAACCAATTCTCAATTTTATCATTAGAAGATGGCCTAAGAGTAAACAATTTGCACAAATTCCTGATGTACTTGGGCTAATTAGCTCTTTCCACAGACGTAGGAAGAATTCAGATATCTTGCAAAAAATTTTAGGTAAATCACGAATTTTTTGGATGAAGTTGCAATTTTATGATTTTTGCCTTAACCAATTAGAATGTGTCAGAATGCCAATTGCAGTAACATGTGCTGCACCAGAAAGCATTTGATGTACTCAGGCATCATGTGCAATGAATTGGGATTTCCCTAGTACATACCACCCAGTGGTGGATCATCTTTCAACCTTTGGCAAGGTGAAATTTGTTAAAAGTCAAAGTTCATGCTTAGGCTTTTCGTGAGTTCATTAAATTGATCCGATACAGCTTGGCCTGTCCTATTCCATCTTAGTATCCGCTTGCCACAGCGTCTATTAAAGTGCCTTTATGTAAATGTGATTTCTATTTAAGAAAAGGAAACACTTTGGGTCAACATATGTTCTACTTTTGCTTTTAAACCATTTATGATTAAAATCTCAAGTGAAACCATGTGACTAGAAAAAGAGCAGTGAACATTGTACTAGAATAAATGCACCTAACAAGTGAACAGAAAGGCAGCAAAGTGAAGTTCTAGAATCAATTTCCTCAACCAGTGTCATTATTCTACTCACATGAACAAGTTTGTAGCAAGATTTTAACTGTATTCATAACATGAGTTTAAAGTACACAAAATGTTGAAAAGATGCCTTTGATCCCCCTTTTAATAAAAAAATTGTTGAAAAGATATAAGAACTCAAAACTGCTAAAATTATACACTAATATCTACTTGACCGTGATTATAAAAGAGAGTAATCATTATTTTAGGGCTCCATGAAATTTCTCTTCCGTTTTCGAGGATATAGACTAAATTTTTGCAATCGTTTAAGAAGTTCTAAATTGTAAACCTAATTGACTGTTCATCTACCTCGCAATATAATTAAAAACAACCGTGCAGTTGCTATCTACAGAATGAAAAGTCATCATAGTATCAGTACCACTCACCTTAGTAATAGTAGGAGAATGTCTCCGAGAAGGATGGACAGAGCGCCGACTTATAGTCTCCTTCATCTCCAAAGTTATTGTCAGCTAAAAGGCACCAAGATGCCAGTCAAATCCTTATTCATAGAAACAGTAAACACTAAGCAAATGGTAGTTCACAGAGATATATGATTGAATGCAACAGTACCTCAAGGCATCTCCTAGCCCCTTCTTCATGAAAGAAGGTAAGGGTTCCACCTATCTGTGAATTATAATGAAAAGGAAATATAAGGAAGAACTAAAAGAAAGATAATAGAAAAGATCGTCATGCTACTACCATATCACTGAAGTAGTAATTTGACTCAGAGTTCTTTGGTGAAAATCTTAGTAGAACTTTGTCATCCAGTCTGATATTATATGATCTTCCTCGAACATACCCTTCTGCTGCAGAAAATGTTGGCAGCAAATTAGTTTCAAAACATCATACCTTATGTCAAATACTGGAATTATTGAAGGAAATAAGTTTCAGATTTACGAAAAATGCAACAGTAATAAATTACATGCTCCAGATTCAGTATTTCTGGAGGCAGATGATACTCTCGTGCTATCATCTACAGAAAAGGTTTTTGGATGTTTTAGCTGCTGACTTGGAGATGTGATAGCTGAAGACCTGTTCGGGGACAAAGCATCTGTTCACAAAGACCAAATTGTAAGATATAATGCAGCTTTAACAACTAAACCCCAATTACTCTCACAGATAAACCAGTTTGAGTTTTGATGTTAGAGATTGAAGTTTTAACGATAAAAAATAGTTTACCACCAGTAGAATCATGTAGGACCTCAGCCACAGACAGTCGAGGAAGTGCTATGTTTGAAGATATGCTTGTGCGTCCTTCAAGATACACAGAACCTTTATTGGAAGACCTTGCTGCCAATGACTGCAAAGATAATGAACTTCCAAAAGCTTTATGCATATCTTCCTTCAAATGATTATAGGATGAAACAGATGAGATCTCATCCCGCGAACTTTCATATCCTTCCTCAACTCCATCAAAAGCATCGTTTACTTTAGCCTGCAAAGAATAAAAAACAGTCCAATCCATACTCATACCTATAGCGTTATTGTTCTAATGATATTACTGTTGTTCACAATCATAGATTCATCGTTATTATTTTTGGCATCGCTATCATTGTTCACATAATTGTTGATTTACTGAAAACCAGTCGGTTGTCTAACCCAACAAACATAATATGTATGTGTATACTGTTTCCCTCCCAACATTTTTTAGACAAGGAAAATAGGACGAAGTCATAAATATTTAAAATGATAAAAGTATCAGCACACTATAGAGTTCTACCCATTCAGAATCTGCATTCATTTCTTTCCAGTACACGTCTAAGAGGATGGTTGATGCTGGAACAATTCCTGAAAAAATGATGAAAGATGTTGAGTCACTCATTTAAGAGACAACATTGATACGTTAAAAGAAACCACAATTAATTATCTATATTAGATAAATAAATTAATAATGCAGAAACATATCATGAGCACGATATAGCAATGAATGTTTCTCTATTAAACCTTTATGTATTTAGACCTCTCACTGTCTCATTTATATATGTACACATATACGATATATATGTACATACAAATGTGGAATGTTTTCAAGATAAGTAAGACATACACCAAAGGTACTGAAGAGATATATATTTCCCAAAAATACCTGGTTGTTACTCTAGAATGCCATACATACTGAACCATACCAGTGACTAAATGATGGTCAGCTATGCACATCTTGACCAACAGAGGTAGGCCATTAGGGATGTGAATCTGGCTGTTTAAAGTCACAGGTTTTTAGCAATAACACACAGAATCCACCATAGTGAGAACAACCTAAAGACATGCTCCACTAAACATTGTCCTTCAACAAAGGCTGTTTTAAATCCCAAGAACATTTATATTGCTTCAAATCAAAGACATGGGAAACATGACAGCTTTCAAACCACTAACCAGCCAATTTTAACCCAAAACACTTATCAAGGAGGCAAGGAGGAAAAAGAATAAGAATGCCATACCAGTAACACAAGCTATTTATTAGTTTTGTGCACAAACACGTGGGACGTGCCAGAAAAAAGTTTACCATCATTGCAATCTTCTTCACTCTGCAACCCATTGTTTTCCTGACTGACCCATACTTGAAATGGTATTCGGGATTCCTGCAGAGTTTGAGGTATTGATGATAATCAACGTGAAATTTTTAAAAAGGCACGAAATGAATGATAATAATTAGAAGAAAGAAACACTTTTTAATTATTCACAAAGAAACACACTATTTGATCATATCATCTCAATGTCTTGGTATTTGGAGGATTTCCTCACAAAACGGAAGGAAGAATAAATATAGTATCTATTGTCTCCTGGGAGTTAAAAATAAATGAAGGAAAAACAGACTATGAAGGAACAAGCACGCATCACTTCCGTCAATGAAAGGAGAAGCAAGAGACTACAGTTAATTGAAAACAATTGAATAAAAAGAGATCATTGTTGAGACCATGGTTTCAAATATCCATTGTAATGTCCAGATTCCCAAATTTGGAAATAACAATAAATCCTTTATCGAGAAAATTTCGGAAAAACTACTTTCAGAAACAAAGTGGTTAGGATTGAAGTTCTAGAGGAATCAAGAGAAACACTAATTCAGCATTCATAAAAAGCAAAAAGGATTATAAGAAAACTAACCAGCTCAGAAAGATCTCGTATTGACCCCCCGAGAGAGGGTCCATTTTCCAAATTCAGATATTGGCCAGACAATGTACACCTTACATAGTACAAATAACGAATGGTTGCACCTCTGTATGATGGTGGTATAATGGTTGGCAGAAGTGTGCGCACCATATCTGAAAAGAAACAATTTACAGCACCCAACAAACCAGCATGAAATCAACAAGTTTGATAAATGATAAAGTTAAAAGTATTTGAAGTTGCTTGAGAAGGAGATCAAAACTGTTGGGTATTTCACTAAATTTGGGATAACCAGTTGAATTTAATTGGTTTTGGTGAAAAGACAGAAAAATGACCATCCATAATATCTACTACGAAGTGACCATATAGCAACAAAAATAGAGAGCATCAAGAAATGAATTTCAACATAATTACAAGATCCAGTGACCCACATTACAACCAACCAAAGGGCATATTTAATAATATTTACTTAGGCTTACAAGTTTTAGCAGCCCCACACGAAAGAATTTGATTGGAAACCACTGTGAGAGTCGAGCAATCCATGAAAACATACTCGCCTGAAAAGAAATAAATAACACATAATTACAGTTAAGCAAGTATAATGTAGATGATAATTGCACAGTATGCAGTCCCTTTTATTTTTTTCTTCACTGAATCTTTTTCAACATCCAGCTTCCCTTATAAACTCTACTTTCATTTCATGTTACACAGTACATACCTTCAAATAGCCTAAAACCTATATATGCATCCTAAAGACATCAAAGTTCAATGTGATCTGAGGAGGAAATTTCAATTATGTGTTTCACAAGAGATGCATGATAGCATAAAATGAACATGTTAAGAATCAAGCTAGTTTGGGGGCATAATTGCAAGGGACATCCTCCTATTAATTTCAAGTGCAACTATGAGCCTTTAGTCTGAATGACATGACTCTGAATTTCATTAAGAGGGGAAAACTGTGGAAAGGAGAACGCGTATTCCAATTCCAATTGAATTAGCTTATCAAAAAATTGAAATCAAAAGCACAATTTTGGGCTGCCAAATATATTGTAAGTCCAATTTCATTAAAATAATTTCAATCTCCACTTCAATGCTGTCAAAAATAGTTTAAAACAACTGAAGTTTGAGAATTTAACATGTTATCTACCACCAACTCCACTAAAAATCCACATTTCAACTTTTCCTCACAATTCTCATAATTCAGTCAATTATCTTCCATGTATTTCGCATGTATGCAACACAAAGTATTAACCAATCTTTCAGCTATATGATCAAACAATTTCACTCATCATTCCATGTACATTATTTGAGTTAAAAGAAGAAAATTTCATGCCCACGTCTTAGCTTCTCAGTAATTCAATAGAAAAACCCAAATTCCACCAAACTGAGGCAAGTTAGCAATGAATAGATAAATGACTGAAAAGAGAGAGAATAAACGGAATATACCTCGTCGCTGCTTCAAGTGAGGAGTGGGCTTGGGAGTGTTGAACCACTGAGGGTCCAATTTTTCAATCCCTTTAATCTCAAAGTTAAGCTTTTCAATCAAAAGTGACCATTCGGGTGTTGGGTTTTTGATTTCAATCGTGATAGTCAATGGATCTCCCGGTCTATACACTTCCCTGTCCGCTTCCAAGTTCATCTGCGGGGACTCCAGATCGTCTTTAACGGTATTATTACCCCCGGTGCCGAGGCCGAAGAAAGAAAATCTCCGGGAGGGTTTACTCGGTGGTGGCATTTTCCGGAAATTTTGAGAATTTGGGGGAATTAATACATTGCAAAATATTTGATGAATCTGTGTGTTGCTGAAGTTTTACAGCAATTGATGAACAGGTTAAAGATTTACTGAAATTTCTTCTACTTGTTTGTTGGTAGGTCAGAATGAAGACCGATGACGATGAGATCTAACATTAGATTAACTAATAAAATTTCATATTTTACAAATCACAATTTCTAAAATTCACCAAAATTATAAATATAATTAAATTAAATTAAATGCTAAATAATTCCTTTAGAATTATATTTTTTCGAGTTTCGATGACAATAGACTCGTTGAACCACCGTCTACTTGATTATCTCGTCTATATGATATAAGGAAATTGACTCGTTATAGGAAATTATACATACTCGTGCTTATTTGGTAAAAATTAAAATTCAATTAAAATTGAAAATATAACTGTTATTGAGTTCCACTCGTCTAATAAAAGTTAACAATAACGATTAATTTTTCAATTTTAATTCGATTTTAATCACTATCGAACATGCCCATATATGATAATTGGTCAGATTTATTTAACAAAATGTTTTTAACAGGAAATTTTAAAAGAAACAAATATTAAGTTTTAAAACATATTAAATTAGCATTCCATCCTATTTAATACAACAATTCTATTTGTACAAAATTTTGTACAACTTTGTTTACACAAAAAAAAAAAAAAAAAATCCAAGTTGGGGCCGTTACTTGGCTTTTTTTGTCGTCACTTGACTTTTTTTGTCAACAAAATTGCCATCCATTTTGTACAAGTAGTGCGGTTGTATTTAATATTCATAGCTTTGAAAGAAGGTTTTGGACTAGTTTGGGCCGTATTTTAACTTTTAATTGAGCAGGTTTAGGTATGATATTGAGCTAAAATCACTTGAATGAAGGTTAGTTCGAAGAGTTGCGTCAATAAAAAGTCAACATGAACCGGCCAACTATATTGTTTTGTCATCAGTTAAATTGAACAAATTTATATAAAATCAACGTCTCATATAAGTACTTTCATTGTTCCAAATGCAATTGCGTTTTCAAACACAAATGGCATCGTAGCATTGTGTTCTATTAAGTTCTTTCTTTGACATATTTAAATTTTAGTATAAGATTTTGAGATGTTCGTGACATTTGCTCTCAAGAATGTGCTAGGAGTATCCGAGAGGGACGCTTGGGTGTGTAAGATGCAAAGAGATAGGGTCAAAGGTTGGACATCGGCAATGCGATTGCGAAAGACTTGAAAATATGAAGATCCTTGTGGAAGTCATTCTAGGAAATTCCATGATAAGAACTTGTCGGAGCATTCTACGATAAAGAAAAGAGATGTAAGAGGATTTCTTTTAACTAAATATGCTTTTAAGTAGTCATATGAAAATTGTAATAGTTGATTAGAAGATTGTAGAAACAATATTAATATAAGAATTCATTCAAACATATCCAAAGAATAAACTACAAAAAAAAAAAAAATTATCAACCATGAAATATAATCGATTTCTACTGTCCATATTTAAAGGAGTTGAAAACATGAAAGGTCAAATAGACCTCATTGGAATATGCCTTGTCTACACAAAAACTATCGTACGTGGCATTCTTTTTTACAAGCTCGAAACTTGTGTTGAAAATGCCTTAATAGATGCAAAGCTTTCCTTTGAGGACATAGCTGAAGTGATCCTTGTTGGCGGATCAACACGAACAAATGCCGTTCAAGAACTCGTCAGTCAACTGACTGACATATAACCTAATGCTACGGTTGAACCACATGAAATAGTTGATATTGGAGATATACTTAAAGTACGTGTGTTACTGTCTTTACGTAGTATTTAAAAAGCATAAGACATGAATGTCAAATCTCAATTCTTACAAGTCCAAACCTGGAGGTCAAGCCTCAATCGCCCGCATTTTTTCCCAAATCATGAAACCTTTAAAGAGTCTACTCGACATAGATCACCATGAGAACTTCAGTCCTCTCCAGGCATTTTCAGACAGTGCGGACGTCTTCTATCGAAAGACTACATTCCAGTACACACGAGAAGTCAAAATCATGTTTCGTATTGAATGTTACTCTTGTTTTGGAAAGGAGCACCGAGTAATCTGTCAAGTTTTCAAACTTATTTGTGCCATCACATTGATCCAACTTTCATTGAGCACTGCAGTGGATATGCCGTCGAATACAACGTAAAACAACTAAATCTCCATGGCTTTCTCTGTTGTCAAGCTATCAAATTACTCGAAGTTTTACTGAGGTTTGCATGTTTGAAATCTTGCGATTAGAGAATGGGTCTCCTTTGTCAAAGTGGTATATTTCTTTATTAACAAAAATGCAAAAGTAAAATAATTTAATGATGCTAAATCTACCTTCCTCACAGTAAGGTCAAATTTGTGTTTTGAAAAAAGTATCTATATTAGTATGAAGTCAAAAAACTAATATAGAATTGCTTTTGATATTAATCTTCTATTGGGTCTGTGCTTTGTTTGGAAGATATTATTTGGAAGGGTCATAAAAAATTTAAATTATGAGGCCCAAGGCGATGAACTAGTTTGCTTTAGGCCAGGGTTGACCATGTGGAGATCTTACTAAAGATTTTTGGAGCTTGATTGCAAGATGCATTTTTCACCCTTGCATATACATTTCTTTCACGTTGAGTTTTGCAACAGCGACAAGTAGATGTTGTTTGACAAATAACTCTTTTACACAATCGTCAAATATAATTACAAAGGTTGAACATGGATATACATCTATTTTCATTTTCGTGTGTCAAGTTATCAAATAGTAAGGATTTTCAGTTAAATCATATGACTCGAGACAATGACACATGCAATTTTAAATTAATAAATAGATATCAAATTGAATCATTTTCTCAAAATAAAACAAAACTTTTGTAATGATTAGTAGAGAGTCTGAAGCATTATTTAAAAAATTAAAGTAATAAAAAAGGGTGAACTTTCATTGACGACACCAATTAAAATTTTCAATTTCAACAATTAGCGACTGAAACATCTTAATTAGGCAATTATGACAACATCATTAAGAATGTTGTTGTTAATAATTGAAGACTGTATTGTTGGTGATATGGTCGATATTAGTGTCAGCAATTCTCCCTTAAGCCACTTAATTAGGCTATATATAGAAGAGAAATTGCATTGAGAAAGCACCAAAAATTCTTGTTCATTTAAAAATCAATGTACATTTAATCAAAAAATTAAGAATTGAACAAACATCTACAAGAGCAATGCTAATGTTCTTGAGTTCTTTCCTACAAACCCTTCTTGAATTCTAAATTTTTTCTCAAGCCATTCAAACGTTCAGAGTTTTGATCTGGAAATCTCCTCAAGGCATTTTGACTAAAAAAAACTAAGGTTTGATTTCTTATTGTCGTATTTTTTGAAGAATGTGTGATGTTAAAAATAGAAGTAGGTGAGGGAATAATCAAATAAATATTTGGTAAACTTTTGTTTTAGAATTGTTGTATATTTTAAACTCAGTATTTGAGCGCTGATAAACAAAGTGATTTATTGTTGATTGTTGAAATTTATGGGTATATAACAATTGAAACGTGTGAATTTAAATACGTCTCCATTATGTGAGACGATTGACTATTACTCTTTAAATGTAATAGGTGCATAATAAAGAGTCATGATCTTTAAATGCATTCTGGTCCATCAATCGTGTTTCAATTAGAATTTGTGCGATCTAATGATTACATTGAATTTGTGCCAAAAGATGTGACCATTGCAAAAAGATACATTGAAATCTATAAATTAGACCCTTCTTATTCCATTTTACCAACTCCATCCAAATAAATCATTTCTAGTTCATTATTTCTTCAAACTCTGTCAAAATAATTTTTAAGTTATATTTGAGTTTTAGTGTTTGATATTTTAGTAAGCATGGTCCATCTTACAAAATTAGTATTGTGCTATATCAATTTTCAAGAAACGTCATATTTAGGGAGATTTACATATCTATTTCATCATGTGAGTACTCGTATAGTGCGTGAAATCTGTATTAAAGAGATTTG
Source organism: Fraxinus dipetala (assembly GCA_902829195.1). Classification (NCBI taxonomy): domain Eukaryota; kingdom Viridiplantae; phylum Streptophyta; class Magnoliopsida; order Lamiales; family Oleaceae; genus Fraxinus; species Fraxinus dipetala. The sequence continues at coordinate 20,862 of CADEPD010013156.1, forward strand.
CAACCATATTCATCACTTCATTAATCTCTTTATAATTTCTTCATTTTCTACTTGTCTGCAAGTCGTTGTTTTGCTTATTGTTCGTGCAAGTATTTTAGTTTCGATGAGTTGAAACTCTATCCAATGAATTTACATGTCAATACAATGTAAATCATGCACAAAATTTTTCTCCAACCCAACATAATGTGTATACGATTGCTAAAAACGACATTGATTGTAATGATGTCTTTTATTTATTATTCTCATTAGTAGTACCGTAACATTTATTTTTACTTTTTTAATTATAAGTAATATGATAAAATATTTTCTAAGACAATGTATTTACTGTATTTAAATTTAAAAAAAAAATTAACATCTATTAAAATCTAAAATTTATATCCGCCCTAGTTGTCAAAAGAGGTTGAGTTATGAGGCTAGAATCTCGACCAATATTTATTGAATTATGCTACTTATACATAATTGAGTTACATAATTGTTTACGTATAGATGAGGTGTAAAAAAAAGAATAGAGATTTTTATTTTTTATTTTTGAAGAAATTCTGGCACAATCATATCTCAACATACCATGTACATGTAGCACAATCAACATATATTTCACCTTAACTTAGACAAATCCTATCATTATTCAAACAAGTTGTGAAGATTAATGTCGCGATCTACATCTGTTAAGGTGGGAGGTTGAAGATTACCGTGCATACGGAATTTCAGGGAGAGACAAGTTGGTGCATTATAGTTCAATTCTCTTAAATTCATGATTATATTTCTCCAATTCACGAGGGTCACAAATTGTGGAATTCATTCAAGCATTTGTAGTTCGGGTACTCATCTTTATTGTGAAAAATTTCACACAATTCCACTATTCCAACAATCACAATTATATACATTAGAAAAAAAATTGAGAACAAGATGGTATAAACCTAGAGATCGATACTCGTGTTAAATCAATACAGTGATTCTATATCTATAGAATATATTCGAAAAATAATACACGAACTAAAATGGCTAAGCAATTACATGCACAAAATACAACATTGGATCATGCAGTTAATTAAATCAACCACTTAAACAATGGAAATAATTAGTGGATAAGAGAATCTTGAGGGTGAGTTTAGGTGAGGCCTTAAATCTTTTACATAATCTTGGGAAAATTGCAGTCAAGGTACCAAGCTTTTCATTTAGTTGCAGACTTTGCCTAAATCTTTCATTTGTATCACCTAAAGTACCAAATCTGTAAAAAAAATCGCAGGTCAAGTCTTGATTGATGGGTTCCTTCTATTTGATTACCAAAATCGTTAGTTGACCTCAAAAATGAAAAAAAAATTAATAATTTTCCCCAAATAGATAAGGACAATCTGGGCAGTATACACATTCTCTTTATATTATTGCACTTCATTGTTCATTTTCTCTCCATTCATCACTATTAATATCCTTCTCTCTCTCATAGTTAGTCAGGAAAAATCACACGTAGATAGAGATGAATGTACACAGATGTGGTTCCCCGACACAGATGAAGACCTCATGGAGAATTCATGAAGAAAATTTCTCACTTGTTCTCTAAGCCAAGATATGGGTGGATGTACTTTTTTTCTGTGGTGTGACCCTAGTACACAAAAAAGGTACATATACCAAGATCTTGGTTTCGAGGACAAGTAGGTTCAGGTTCGTTTATGAGGTCTTTATTTGTGTCGGGGAACCACATCTGCATACATTTATCTCCAACTACATGCTGATTTTTCCTAACTAATTGTGGGATATAGAAATATATTAAGAGTGTGTTTGAGCCACATTATTTTGGAATAATGTACTTTGGAATAGTTGATTGATGGAGAATATGTGATTGAAAAAAAAAGGAAAAGTTATTGATGTGATGGAAAATATTATTTTATTGAAGAATGTATATTTGTAAATGAGTAGAAGAATGAAAATGAAAATTTTTAATGTAGATCAAACATGGGCTAATAGTGATGAAAATAGAGGGAAAATGAATAGTGAAGTGCAATAATAAAAATGAAAAGTGTGTAATGCCTAGATTGTCCTTGTCTATTTGGGGAATTTTTATTTTTTTTTTATTTCTATGATTAACTAACGATTTTGGTATTCAAATAGACGGAAATCGTCAATTTGGACTTGACTTGTCATTTTTTAAAAGGTTTGGTACCTCGGGTGGTACAAATGAAAAGTTTGGACAAAATTTGCAACTAAATGAAAAATTTGGTACCTTGACTACAATTTTTCCTTAAAACAATGTCAAACTTTCAATAATATGTTTTGAAATCGATTTGTCTACTTATGTGCTTAAAATGGAAAACATCATATATTAATTTATTCTTGAAGGCTTGCAAAAGAAGCATATTTCCTTTTGCATGAAGATGAAAGGATATAAATAACTTATTGCACGTGACACGATCAAGAAAAGGATCGATTGCGCATTCAACTTAACTAGCTCAAACTTTAAGTCTTGAAAATATCATTATAATAGTAAAAACATAAATTTCAATGTTGTATTACAAATCTAGATTTGTTGCAGGCATTTATTCTTGGTCTGACGATGTGGGAAATGGCTGGAACCTAAATATCTTTTGCCATTAATGTGATGTTAAAAAAATAAAAAATGAAGTTAACAAATAAAAATAAAATATGAAATATATCTGGTTACAGGGTAGCTTTCATATACCTAAAATTAATCTTGTGTCGGCTAACAACTTAAAAATGAAAAGTTGTCTAAGTTGGTTTTATGTATATTTGATTCTGCATGTTTACACGGATTATATTATAACTGTACTTTTTTGTGTGCGTGTGTGAAACTATGCTTGCTTTGCGAAGAAATTATTTGAAAAAGAAATGAGTTAGATCGATCAAGAGAGCTAGATTCGGTCTCACATGGATTGGCCGAAGAGTTTTACGGTACAAATAAGTCAGTAAAAAGAGAGATGTAGGAGCCATTTAAAGAGAAATTGTTCAGGAAGGATACATGATAAAGTCTGAGGATGAATCACATGGTTTTGGGATCAACTATCTAAACTCAATTAAAATATGCGTTTGAGGTTCACCATCTATTAAACGTCAATTATTAGTTGATCTAAATCTTTTAGATTAGTCCTTAAATAGTGTTCATAAGGGAAAAGAAAATAAAAAATGAAATATTTATTTTTTCTTTGTGCTACAAGTGAAATTATGTGGCAAAAATCTTAGTTTGCCCTAGAATATAGATGAGATGAGATGAGACGAGACGAGACGAGACGAGATTCCCATGATTTATGTTCAATTATGGAGATTCATAATGTGCTTACGTGCATGCAAATAAGTAATTATGCACCTTAGACATTCATAATTACTTGAAAGTATATTCATGATGGGAAAAAAATAAAATGAAATGAAAAATAAAACTAATAAATTTTGATTCTTCTTATTCCAAAATACTTATGGGTGTAATAAAGCGCACTTTGAATCTAAAAAATAAAATAAATAAAATAATCTCAATTTACTTGTTAGATATCAAGATAGAAATTTTTTGCCAATATTATTTTAACAACCACGTCAACTAATGAAATTTGACTTGAACTCTCTTATTTAAAAATGTGGTTTATTTTTTGTGCTTAGATTGAAACAAAATATTCAAAATACTTTCGAAAATTATTGCTCCCGCTCGATCATATGTATCGATAAGTGTTAAATTAATTGGGATTTTGACTATTTTTTATCGTAATTTTTTTGGAATCGTTTTGTATTTGTCAATAATATAATTATTCAATCAAAACACTAATCTCTACTGAATAATGTGCGACAATTTTCGTCTAATAATTGACGAGTTTACTAATTTAAAGTCCTTATTTGGCCTCATCTTGGCCCAATCTATCTACTCGTAATGACCAAAAGCAAAAAGTTATATGTATGTACATATAACATACGATTTTATTGAATAAAGTTCGATTGACCAACTCAACTTATTATGACAACATGAGATTCGTGTTGTAATGGAGTTATAAGAATTCGAGATATCAATAGTTGACTTCACTCAAGTCACATAAAAATTTCATATAGAGAAGTATTTCCTCTCTTTCGCAAAACACATATAATTAAACTTCGATTGAAATGTCAAGCGACCACTTTATATCTTATTCATTGAAGAAAACATCGAGAAACAAAAATGTCCACTATAAACTTTCATCATGAAGCAACTTGAAAAGATCAAGCTCATAATGAGTGTGGACCGACCAACTTGAAGCATACATAAACTTTTGAGGAGTTGAAACTTCAAATTAATCTAATTATATAACTACCATAATGATTAATCCATTCTTTATAGCCTTCTAATGGCTCTGCTTAATTATCTTATAATCTATATACATCAATTAATTGTTATTTATAATTTCAATAATTTATTATGATTAAAAACGATAATTCAACCCTCCA
>CADEPD010013163.1:0-19561 GCA_902829195.1 Fraxinus dipetala
TATTTATACTAATCCTAAACTAACAAAACAAATGAAGTGTTTATCTAATATGTAAATATTTGTATTGGAATCGTGAATCCCCATATTGCTATGTAATTCAATTCTTAATTCGTAATCTAGTAAATTCATACATTCAAGACAATCGATAATCAACTTTTATTCACAATTCTTTTTTAAAATATATTAAACCTGTGTTTAACACAACCCGATCTTATTTCTAGTCCGAATTTATATGAAAAACATGCATTGATTCACTGAATTTATCATACATGATTGCACATGTCATAGATATTATTCCTAATACCTATTGTACATGTGTTGATTTTACCGTGTTCTAAACTTATTGTGAGTATTCCTACACTACAACAAGCAACTTACTATCTAATTGGTGATCAAGCAATCAAATAATTCAATGGGAATGCAAAACCAATCAAGAAAAATCAAGAAATACTAAACTAATTGTCTTGAATTAAAATAAACAAACAGTATGGTTCATCATTCATCCAATACAATGAAAAACTTAGCCTAACATTCTTATAATTAAATTACACAAGAATAATTGAAAAAAATCACCCGAAAATAAGAAAGATTGAAGAATTAGGAAAAATCAACGTTCTTGACTCAAATCTTCAAACCGGCTATGAATCTTCAAAATCCTTATATAATCATCTTGATTTGATGTATAGACTTGTTCTTCGCCTCTAAAATATGTAGAATATCATGAAATTTATGTCAAAAGGAGGTCTCCCACGTTCTTGTCGAGTTTGGTATTTAAAGGATGTCAAAAAAATTGTATTAAATAGTTACCAAAACAAAAATAAGGAAAATTGGATTTTCTTCCTTTTAGCCTCAAGGCATTCGCCTAGTGCAACCTAGGACATGCAACTTGGGGGGTTTGACCAGCCTCAGACGAGGCAATTTTTTTCTGAGGTGCACGCCTTTCCTGCAGGCAAAGGCGTGCGCCTCGCCTAATTTCAGGCAGCTGAATAACTCTCAATATTTTTATCATAACTTTTGTTCTCAATATCCGATTGAGGTGATTCAAAGTAAATTAGAAATCTAACTCGAAGATCTATAATTCTTATAGAAATATAGTTTTTCCAATTCGAAATTTTACTATGCCAAAATTGGGTCTCAATGGGAGCCTAAAAATTTGAAGCATAACTTTTTCGACTGGAAATTGATATGTGATAATACTTGGACTATATTTCATCACTTTGGCTTCTTTCCTCATCCAGTTGATGCTAACACTGTCAAATCTTCATCACAAGGTTCGACGTAACTTTTGTGTAATTACATTTTAGTCCCCAAATTTTGTATTTGATAAAATTGAGCCCTTTTCCGCTATATTTGCATTCTTTTCTCCAATTCTTCATCAAACGTTGAGTTTACCTACAAAATGAAATATAACAGAAGTTAGGTAGTATTTTATCCAAAAAAAGTAAAATATCATCATTTAAGACATTAAATAAGTGTAGAAACTACACTTATCAATTGGCAAGGTCAAGGTTGTCATCCTTGAGTAGATAATCAATTTTTGCTGCAATAGGATCCTAGTTTACTAACTTCAACATATTGATCTCTAAAGCCTTGAGGTATTTCAACCCTTATTGAATTTGCCCCTATCAAGGATCTCTTATTTCGGGCTAAAATGGTGGTCGAGGTCTTGAGACTTTAAAAAATGCTCTTTCCATCCTTGAAGTAAGCTCGGGGTCTCAGGTGTCCTAAATCTCCCCTTCATGGATAAGTCTACGAAGCAGTTTGGTGCAAATCTCATATCAAAAACTATCCTTCTCGACTCAATCCCGAGGCATCTACATAGGATAAAAATGTATATCAAGAGCCTCTAACTGTTAGGGGTTAACCGACCCGGACATATATAAAAAGAAGGTCAAGAAGTGGATACAAAATGGGTAGAGAGGCCACCTAAACCCGGCCTTAAGGACATCCCTAAAAAATTCATCTCCCCCTCTTAGCATCTACTGTTGGCTCAATGGCTCGTGGGCCCTAAGGTCACACGGGCATGACCTCGAACACCCTAGCTATCTTAATAATTATATGTTCTTTATACTTAGTGGGCTCTTTAGGATAGGTCAAAATTGTTATGTCCTCAAGGTGCGAGCTAACAGGTATGGCCAATGGAATAAGGGACGTACCTACGCCCTCGGGGCTACTATTGGTCTAGTTTTTAGAGGAACGATTACTACTATTGCTTGTCCTCCTATTGCTATCACTCGACCATTTACTGCTACCACTCGACATTATACTAATAAAATAAATAACTTAAAGAACACTTACCTCTTAAGGTGGTCGCTCACAAAACCCACTAGCCCTAAACTTGAACTTCTTTTGGAAGGTCAAAGGTCGTGCAATCCTGAATTTTGGATTCATGCCACGTGGAGATCATCTAAGATCGCCCGCTCTCTGCCCAACACGTGTTCGATATGTGTCAAACACCCAGCTGTTACCCACAATCAAGAATGGAATTCAACCTCAGGCATCTCCACCTCATTGCATCTCACTTCGTAACTCGATTACATACCATTATCTGCGATCTGAATGCACGGGGGCCTGTGATACAAGAAATTATGGTCCAACCCGTAAACTCGAACTTAGTAGCCTGAGCTCATCTCCACCAATTTATCCATATAATAAGGTTGAGTTATATATTGAGGTCAATCATGTTCAATAATAACGATTATCTTGTCCTTATCTCATACCTTTTAGGAAGAGTAATCCAACTTTGATTGTGACTTTCCATAACCTTTATCCTAATCCCAATTGTCAACCTACCACAAGTTTGATTAAAACTCAAATAGAATACTTTAAATATAACACAAACACCTTGCATGATAAGAATAAGGTCTATAAGTGGTAGGATCACTTCAGAACTCCATCACCAATATCTATAAATACAAGACCAAGGTTCATTATTCAGGTACACTTTTACATAATTTTCAGCATATAGCGTTACGCATAAATTCTCTCTCTAACTTAAGCATCGAAGGGGTGACGATGTCACACCTCGATGCCTTTTTTTCATTTATTGAAGATCAGTTTGTGCAGTATCCAAGCATCCAGTTCGAGATCTAGCATGTGCAGGTTTTTGGAAGCATCAAGTTGAATTGGTCACTATATTTAATACTAATTTACATACAATTCAGTTATCACAAATTTGAAGAATGATTCATAAGCAAAATCTGCTTTCATTTACCGCACAGCATTCATATTTCCATAATATTTTTTTATTTTGATTGGAACAAATTAGTAGTCTGTCAAAAGAGTTAGAAATTAAGCCAGTCAAAAATGAAAAGAAAAAAATTGCAATATAATGGACTGCCTGTGATTGGAAGATTGTTTTATTTGATATTCCAATATATCATCTTACAATCAACAAACCTCTTTTTTGTAGGTTCTAAATAACAATGAAAAGGAAAATTATGACAAAAAACCAAAAAAAAAGGAAAACTAGGATTTCTTTTTAAAATGAGACAAATTCACTATTCTACCAAAAACAATAAAATGCAATAATGAAAATTGGATCTTTAATTGATTTGACTCCATTTACACCTAGAATATACTTTCCAATTTTCATCAATAGAGATGTGCTACTTCTCCTGGATTCATAGCTGTTGATCTTCATCTATGGCTGGGATGATTCCTTGAGTTGTTAACCGCCTTTCATCACACACCGGGTACTCTCTCTCTCTCTCTCTCTCACCTCTGCGAATCTCTGAAAATCTGTCATCTTCTACTACTCCTTTGGGGTTTCCGTTGAAACTTCTTGTGGAAATCACCGGCTGAATATTTCAGTGGTGTGGTTGAGTCCCTAAACTTGTTTGATTGCGAGTTTCATTTAGTAAATAGTAACTTTCTACAACAACATTAGTCATTTGGATGTTCTGTGTGAGTTGGTGGATCTTCTAGTGATCCTGGTGAAACCTGTTTTGTTGGATTCAAATCTGTTTTGTAATAGATAATGTTTAAGTTGTATAGTTATATGTTTTTACAGATCAGCTTGAATATATAGTTCAGTCATAGAGAGTCCAAAGATATTACCAAGCTATCAGTTAATGAACTAATGGGAATCATGAAAAGTATATGAACTCTTGCTACATGTACAGAAAGCTACATGTACAAGTATAGTAACTCGTATATGAAGAAGCTAAATGAAAGTACATCCCAATTAAATGAAGAAAATGGTAAACACGGAATTTGTTTTATGGAAATAACATTTGGTATATCAAGTGGTTATATGCCATTACATGTCACAAGGCAAAAAAATTGTTTCGCAGCATTGATCTTTGGGTTACTACAAAAGCAATGATGGGAAATAGTGCCACTGTAGAGGCTAAAGGGAAAGGTGCAATTGGAATAATCACTAAACGAGGATTGAAATATATTCATAATGTTCTATTGGTCCCGGATTAGAGCAAAAATCTTCTCTGTGTTGGCCAACTTGAGAAAATAATTGTTGTCGAATTTCGGAAAACCATAATCCAGCTCAAATAATTGCCAATAAGAAATAGATAAATTACTGTGATTCATTAGAAGACAAATTTAAAGGTTTCCATACAATTTGATGAGGGAGAATATAATGATGCAGTTTCGTAGAAAAATCTTTGTAAATAGTAAATTAATCTCCAAGGTTCGTGCTTGCATGCTTAGAAAGGCTCTGGTCGATATTAGAAAACTTGAAATTACCTTATATTTAAAGGGAGCCATTCTTCTGGTGAGATATCAGAGAGTTGTGAAGAAAATTTTGTAATTCTCTTTTCATTGTAGTGGAAAAAATGGGCACACTTTCTATTTGCATAGCTCTTTGGTTTTGGATAGGTTTAATCCATAACATAATGTTGAAACAGATTTATTTGTGACCTTTGAGAAGTCGTATGAGGTAGCTGTGCGGTTTTGAAGAGTAATGTTACAGGCACCTACGAATACTGTTGAAAGTAGTCAAAATATGGTTTCATCCCTAAAAAAGATAGTAGTTCTTGAGTTACAACATACTACATATAAGTTATTGAAACAAAAATTTTGTCCACCTAAGAAATGTTAGAGCTTGATATGGACATATCTTGCTGAGATTCCAATTGAACCTCAGCTTGAGAAACTTCTGGAGCTGAGCTTTCTGTTTGCAAAGATGCTGGTGCTTCAGTTACAGTGGGCACAGTTGCTTCTGAAGGCGTAAACTTGTTGATGTAGTAGCCTAAGGATGGTCCCGAGTATTCTGTTGTTTGAACCACAGGAGGATTCTTCCCAACTTGAAGAAGTACTGAAAAAGCGGTTACAATAGAGATCAGAGCAAGTCCAGCAGTAATAGCTGCAATGTTCTCAGATCCATCAGAAGATGACCCTCTATTTCCAGAGCTGATCGAACTTTCTGCCACATATACTGCTGGCTGAAGAGAATTAGATGCAATATTACACCACTTGAATAACTTGCAAGCTTGTGTGAAATGTCAAAAAGATAGATTTTAGGCTAAACATAACCAGGTGCCAGGTGGCATTTGTTAAGAAAAAACCACGAGAACAATTTCACACTAGAAATTGCACGTGCAATGGAGCTTTAAAGATCAAATCATTATAAGATCTACTTAGTTTTTTCAGAATTTGAAACCTTTTGATATTGATTTACAGTCGGCTTTCATGTAAACTAAAATATTTTTTGATTAGATCAAGTTGTAAAACTGTATTTAGCGTGCTCGTAGGTTGACTCCCTTATGCATCTGGTCTAAGGCAATCCAACATGAATCATAACTGAAATGAGTTAAGTACAGTTATGTGTGGAAGGAACAGTGATGCCAAATTAGTCTTATATAGGATAACGAAATGGCAAACATTAGGAACTTGGAATGGTGGGATTATTCAAGGGAAACAGATTTTTGTATCACATGATTATTTAGTTTGAACGACTTTCTAATCAGTTCAATTTAAATTGAATTGAATAAATAGAAAAGGAGTAGAAAATCTGTTTCCTGTTTCATTTCAGGTACAAAATATAGTTAGAACATGAACCAGAACAGAAATAAATCTGGTCAAGTCAAAAACTGAAGATATGCAAATAATTGTCCAAATAGGGTCCGGAAGGAGGACTTACATGGATTGACAACTTTGCAAATTTATCTTCTAAAATGCTAGTTTGGCTTTTAAGAGTATCTCCAAGAGATTCTTTATATATCAAGAATATCTTATGTATAATAAAGAGCATCTTTAAATTTAGATAGAAAAATTTTATACACACTTCAATAATGCTCTCTATTTTGGCTCTTCATTTTACTCTTTTCAAGAAATATTTATTAATTTCTCCTCTATCTTTTATTTATATATTTTTTTATAAGTCAACAACCAATCAATTCAAATATGATTTCAATAATTTAAAGAGTAGAGTATTGGAATCTGTAACTTATTAAATGCAAAAATTATAAAATTCAAATATAGAGTCTCTTGGAACTTATTCTTAAGTATTGATTCTCTAAAATAATGAGCATCTTGTATTTAGAGAGTCTCTTGGAGATATTTTAATAAGTTCCACTGTGAGAATCTCTTCCCTGAATGCTGCAAGTCAATGTAAACCAGAGATAATCGTTTAACCTCCAATTTCTGTTGAGGAACATCAATTTATAATGAACTTGTGTTTTTTTTGTCATAAACAAATTTTCATCAGCTAGAAGTTTGGTGGTGAGTTGAAATGGCAGCATTACAATAGCATTTGGATTCTTTGATCAAATATTAGCAGCATCAAGTTCAAAGAGAGAGATAAGCAGAACAGGAAGCAAAGTTCTTTCAAAAGATGCAATAACCTGAACAAACCTTCCCATTCATCCGTCATATTTCAATACCCCAAAGATACCAGAGAAGTTTTATTCACTAACCTCAACAGAGTATATATTTGTTTGTCCAGCAGTGTCCTTTTCAACATACCCATTCCAACCCTGCTTACGGGGAGGAAACGTACCAACTACTTTCGTATTGTCCCCAGCTACCCATTCCATGCTCACTTTCCCAACGTGTTTTGTCATTGTCAATGTATTAGATTCCTTTCAAGATGAGAGCAGCAAATTATCGAACTTTTGATACCAAGAAAACTTCACAATACGAACAGTGTATTGATTAAAACAGCTTTGCCAGCAAAAGTTTATCATCTATGGAATAAAAGGGAACAGGAGGAAATGAAAATTCTAGAGAATATTTAAGTTGTCAGAAGTGGACTGCATCTTTCTATTCATTGGGGTGCCCCTGTTTTCTTGGTGAAATAGTTTCATTATCAATAAAAATACCTTTTCTGCTAAAACAGAAGACAAAACTTGGGATTGTTTAACATTACCGTAAAAATGTGATTAAAACCAGAGTGTTGCAAGCGAGAAACTAAATTTCAATCCACAATTTTAATGCGGTAAAGTTTGAAGAGTGATTTAGCCCCTATTTGGTTAGGATAAAAATTAGATTTTTAGTAGAGTTCGATAAAAGTTGGTGAAATATGTGGTTGAAAAGTTGATAAAAAGTTGTGGGTCCCATGAAATATGGTTGCAAATAAGTTTAAGGAAAAATGAGTTCTAAGAAATGGGAGACCAAACTGGGGCTTAACACTTCAACCATAAAGAGCCAATTACTTGAATTGTCAGCTCCCATTCTGTTCCAACAGAGGATTGAATGATTACTTGAATTGTCAGCTCCCATTCTGTTCCAACAGAGGATTGAATGATCAAGTGTGTCACATAGAATCTAGTTTGGCTCAGTGATGTATGAAAAATGACAGTGCGATAGTTTAGTCACTTGTAATGCATGGTTATTAATAAATAAAAGAATCAATTAGAAGATGGTTGACAAATATATGGAATAAGAGCAACAAGGAGCAAGTGCATCATGTAACTAACTATTTCAAGAAGCAATAGGATCTAATACTTAAATCATTAGTGTTCAAATAGGCCTTACAGAAATATTTTTTTACACGTTCAAATAAGGGATAAAATACAAGCAGAGCCAAACTGCTGTAGTTTCTCATGAAGGATTGCAGATTTCACTTAAAATTTTGTATATAGCTAATATTTCATAGACTCAATAATCAATAGGAAGCTAATTTAAGTTAAACATAGCAACTACAAGCTAAAACTTATTTCCATTAAACTGGAAGTTGTCTCCAAGCAGTTTGATTCAACATGCCACATTAACCACACAAGAGTGCTAGTTTTGGTCTACCTCTACCCTAACACAGTTTTACAGGGAACTCATTTCTCTTATGAACAGGCGCTTCTTTAGGTCTATTTTGAGATCTCATTGCTCTTGTACACTAAGGCTTTATGTCTATGCAAGATTCTAGAAGATTGATGCCATCTCCATTTGTTTGGCTTGTTTGCTTTTATGATTCTGTTTGCTTTCTGGATACTTGTATTCTTTGTTATCCGAATAATAAAACTCTCTTCCTCTAAGCAGAGTTCAACGGAAATAACAGAAGAATAATTAGATAGTGAGGCGTTCTACAGCCTTCTTTAAATTTGCAGTTTTCCTATTGCCCATTATGCAGACAAATAGCTTGTTCTAATTCTCAATTTTCTTAAATTCAACTATACTCCCTGAATTGGTTTCCAAGAATTTTTAATAAAAACCAGTTCATTTCCCAATTGGGAGAGCAAATTTCTCTGCTGGCACTGCCAGTATAAGTTTCCACTCTCATGGGCAATATGTCAAACAACTTCTGAACAATCATATTTCACAGGAAACTGAATCTTAAATTTCCACATTCAAATGACTTCTCATCAAAAACGCTTTTAACTTCAGTAATTCTTCAAACCCACTTTAATCTTGCATTATTCTTATACAATTTAACTACATATACTGATGTACCCATATAAACTTCGTGATTGAGTGTAGAAACACAGATGACGAGAAATGTTAGGAAAGAAATGACCTCCTTATCAGGTGCGCATTCTTCAGTATTGCAATCAGAATCCTCAGCAGAAGATCTCATTTTGAATAAATGCAAACTTTGCCTCTTTTTGGACTCATTCCGGTACTTGTTGAACCCCAATCTGCTGCTTGTGACTGTACAGCTGTTTCCTGACAATGCGCACGCCATAATTCGTTCACTTCTAACACACTATGAAATTTTTGTTCCAAGATAATGCTTAATTTAACGTAAAATTAAACAAGAGTTGATTTTTTTTAGTTTCTTGGGAAAGGACTTGTGTTTTCGTTGGAGGGAGATACTTGTGATTTGTGTGTAGGATGAATATTCGTTCATATGATCATGTATGTGGTTCATTTTGAGGGCAACTTGAGTTCGGTATGCTCGCGCATTGTCGTGGTCGTCCCCTTTTTTTTACCTTAAATGAAAGCATGACTCCTACATTTTTTTCTATCATTTAAACTTATTGATTTTTAATAGGATGGCAACTATTACACAAAGGAGAAGAAAACTTACCTTTAGATAGTGATATAAAGCGGGACGAGCCACTCGCCAATTAGCTAGTGTTCAAGGTGAGCTGCATATTTAGTCCATGTTTGATACATATTCTTTCAAAATATATTCTTTCAAAACTCATTTTTAACCGCATATTTTTCAATAATAATATTTACATCACATCAATAACTTTTCCTTACTTTTTAACTACATATTTCCAATCATATCATTATTTTAAATACATTATTTTCTCAATAATATCCATCAAACACATAATTAAACTCTCCCAAAACGATCAATACATAAGTTAACGACTTAAACACATTGACCGAGTCGTTACAATATATGTCTTCTGATAATACATGTTGCTTGTTTGTGATCATTGTGGTTGGTGAATATCCATTGAACAAGTATGTGTGTATGCATTACAATGAATGACGAAGAAATCAATTGTTTCAAAGTTCGTTGTTCACAAACACTACTTGCAAGTGTCATTGACACATACAATTGTGAAGGTAGTCATGTACAATTTTTTCACTTTGAACTCGAAATTGTGTTTCAATGCGATCATTTACAGCTTCCTGAGATCTTTCTTGGTGACAAATAGTTGGTCGACCTATTAATCTTTATCATCTAGATTTACACGTGAAGTATGAGAAGATCTAGAACTAGGTCCAACATGTGAGTTCTCACATGACTTGTGTCTACGCACGGATAAAGCAAAAGATCCTAGTTTGTAAATGAAATCTCTACCTCGTTTTCTTAAACAATCACTGGTGATTTGTGCATAACAATGAGATCTTGCTTTTTAGCCACTGTTTAGTCATTACTACGTCATCCTTCTGAGCTATCTCCATTTTGTCATAAAAATAATACACGTTATGGTCCACTTCATCACTTGATTTATGTTCATTCTAAGTGACATCCCACCTTACAAAAGTTATGAAAAGAAAAGCATGGTGCTTTTGGTTGAGTTGAATCAACAACCTCACTTGCAAGTCACAAGTAATCTTTATCGGTTCAACTAAGAAATGAGTTTTGTTGAGAAAAAGAACTTCGAACTCCATCTCATATTCATGGGATAAACGTTGAGGAGGTTTTGATGTTGTGTACATCATGATATGTTCATAAATGATGACTTCACTGATACATGAAGTGCAATAACTCCTTTTCCATCACTCTCGATTAAATTCCATGTCCATCGATCATGTTCATTCTTTAAAAAATCACCAAAGTATTACATCTATGCGTTTTAATATAAAATTCGAAAAAAGTTAGGTAACTACGGTTGCAAAGAGTTAAGTTAGGTAACAGACGGTCGATAGTCTGTTGACCATTTGTTAACAATCAATCTGAATAGTCTCTCATGCTATAAATATTGGCATACACCTAGAGCATATATAGAATAAGTCAAGATAGTATGAAGATTGATCAAATGGTTTGTTATAATTGGTTGGGATGGTTTAAAGCCCAAATTAGTTGGGTATGGACACTTGATTTCTCAAGATTTCACATGAGCTACAAAAATTATCGAGATTTTACTCCTTTTCTAATTTTAGTATGTATCTCAAATTTTTAAAAGATCATCATGTATTATCTATAAATCAACTCCTTATATTTTTCCTAACTCGAAATAAATTATTTCCTTGATTAGATGCAAGCTGGATAATAAGTTTGTTTTTTACACAGTTATATATATGCTATTAGACTTGACAAATTACAAGCCTATTTCTGCCTAATTTAGTATAATAATATTAATTGTTGAAAAAAAAAAAACCTGAACTTTATGAAATTGGCATGAGAAAGGGGCACTTTTGAGTTGATTTGGAGCCATTAAAGACTAATGGGATGGTATGAGATTGATAAGAAATAAAAAGAGAGTCATCGAAATAAAATTGCAAGTTTTGGGATGAATCCAACTTCTGAAAAGTTCGGGGATTAAATTGCACAATTTTTGAACTTGAGATTAACCAATTTCGAATGATTATAAAGTTTGAGGACCAATCTTAAAGATTTTTTAAGTTTTGGCATCGAAATTGAAATTTAGGATTAAAAAAGAACAAAGTTGGACAAAAACTTGAAGAAATGACCAATGCTGCATGAAAAAGTTGATTTGGAGACCAACTGAAATGAATCTGTAAGAGAAATTAAGAATAAACCTTGCGATTGTAAGGTTCAGCAAGCAGGGTATAACATGCAACATCATGTTTTAGATATAACCATGCGATCACAAGCATTTGAACCATGAAATCGCATGGCTATGTAAAGCAGAATTAGATTTTCTCTCCTATTCTAATTAGATTTATGTTTGAAAAGATGGTTCACTACAGAAAATATCACGTTCAACAACCATAAAAATGGTCGTAAAATATACATTTTTGGTTGTTGATCACATTCAACGACCAAAATCAATTGGTCGTTCGTTAGTTGGCAAAGAGGTATTGACGAATGTATTCAATTATTAGAAATACATTTGATCGTTAAATATATTATTTCAACAACTAAATAATTGGTCGTCAAAGGTTTGCATTGATAACCGATTCTTTTTTCAACAACCACTTGTTCAATTGTTGTATCAACTATTTTTGTCATTAAAATACAATGAAAGCAACCAAAATTTAGTTGCCTTTCATTTCAACAATGAAAGTAATGGTTGTTAAAAATTAACATTAACAACCGCTTAAGTTCGTCGATGATTAACAACGAACTTCAATTATATTTTCATCGCTGATTTGAATAAAAATGAAAAGGGATAATTGCAGCAAAACCTCCAAACCTTTAAAATATTAGTAGAATTTCCCCAAATATTCGATTTGTTGCAACCGTCATCATCTCTAACATTTCCAAACATTGCAGGTTAAGTTCTCTTGAATGGTTTCCATCCATTTCTTTGTCAGTTAACCACCAAAATAAAATATTGACCACTTTCTACCAAAATAGGGGAAGACAAAATGATAACTTACTATTTTCCCATAAAATAATTAAAAAGTTAAATAAAAAACAAAAATAAAAGAAAAAAATAAAAGGAAAATATATCTTATTCTCCCTCATCCCAACCCTAACCCCCACCCCACTCACAAGTATATGCCCAAACCCTTAACTCAAAACTAGAAATCTGTCATCGCCATCCCCACCGCTACCACCACTACTACTGTGAACAACAATTCTTTGTTAAACTAAAAATGATCGCTCCAAAAAAATGAATAATAAAAAAAATGAAAAGCCGTCGCACTTCACCACTTTAACCACCACATTGTCGCCTCTAAAGCCGTTGGAAAAATATCTCCCACGCCAATGGTATCACACCCCCAACACAAAATAGAATCTCTTCAGAGAAAAAGAATAAAGAATCACAAAATGTGGGAAATAGCTTGATTGATTCTTTCCAACAAGGACTACCAAATATTCTAAATAAATGTTTGACTATCTGTCTCCATGTCAAACTTACATTTGCAACAATGGTTACAAATGGTACTACAGTCCTCTACAAGATTTACTTAGAACACTTCTACTGCACTTGAAGATACATGAAGCCAAAAATCCTACTACACTTCTCCAAAATTTTAGACCACTTACCTTCATCAAAAATTTATTGCTCTCCAGTGGATATTGGCGCTAGCGGTTTGTATTGGCTTGGGTGACTTCTGCTGGCGCCGATGGTGAGACGAATTGGGATTGGGTAATTTTTTGTTTGGAGTGATTTTGTGGTTAGGAGTGGAGGTGCGTGGAGTAGAGTGGAGAGAATGGGGATAGATAAATAAGATGATGTTTACTGTTCTTTTAATTTTTTTTATTCAATTATCCCTTTATTTAATTATTTTAATAGACATTTACTATTTTGCCCCTTTATAATTGATTAAAATATGGTCAAACTTAACTTTTGGGGTCAATTGACGGAGATATGGATGAAAATTGTTCAAAAGGACCTCACTTACAACATTTGGAAAGGTTGGGAGTCATGGCTACAACAAATCAAAGGTTTCAAAAGTTTGGGACTTTTGAGCTACCATAGTGACTTAATTGATCATATATTATTCAACCTCCAATAATTAGATCATATCAAGTTAACCATAAACCTCTTAATTTAATTATTAGTCTTTACAATACCACTAAATGTAAAAGACTGTACATTCGGAATATATAAGATTACTGAAACTAATATATATATTTAATACTTTCCTCAGACTTATCGTATTTGTATTTTATTCTCGTCCGATATCCGATAATTAGGTATGGGTACAAATGACCATTTCTCCATATAATTATTTTCCCTAACTTAATTACCTTTTTTTCAATGATCTAGTAAACCAATCACACATGTCGAAATTTAGCCTTCGATAATTACTAATTTTTTATTTTAACCATTATTGAAAACACATAGGTGACTTCACACCCGTTTTTTCGCGACGGTTCCCGACACGATTTCACTTTTTATACTTCGCTTATTCTCTAACTTTCAACTTACCAAGATATTTAATTAATTAAATCGATCACTCATTAGTGAATAAAGAACCATTAATTTCACACAGATACACCACTATCTCTGGAGGTTTAAATGAAATACGTGACAATCAAGTGGAATCTAATTTTCTGCACGTTCATGCTTAAATTCAACAGATGGTCCGTTCAATACACACCAAGTGTCTAGTATTACCTTCAACTATTTCTTTGAAAAGAAAAAATCACAAACCCCGAATAGTGAATCCATCAACTCTACAATCTTCCAATATAAGGTGTCAAACCTTGTATATTGATAAAAAAACAAATTATTTGTGATAAAAATATAAACTGTGTTATTCCATACTTCTCAATGCAAGTAGCCACTGCAATCGATCGCATAATTTGATACTTTAGTATTTTTATTATTTTGATATTTTTTCTTTATTTTCTCGCACATATGTTAATGATTATGGAATTGAAATTTCTTTAATTTCTATAGGTTGAACCAGTTCCAATAATAATCCAGGAATTGCTAAAACTGAGGAGAGAAATTCCAGTGACAGATCAAATTAAGTTGGAAGCAAAACCAACCACCAAGATAGTGACATAAGACCGCCAAAGAAACCTGCAACAATTCTAGGCACAGGCCATCCCAGCCACCACCAGCGCCTAGAAATAGGACTCAACCACCACCTCCCGCGGACAACCGAAGGAGAGACAAAGACACGTCCTATGAGCTGCTCAGCCTAGAAATAGTAGCAACAAAAGGGAGAAAATGATGAGGGATCAGGCGGGCCAATCTTATCCGCACCCCTAGATATCATGCTGATGAAGATAAGGACTTGGACGAACCTCAAAGGTCTTGTGACCTCGATGACGATGATGAAAATTTTCCATTTTCACAACTAAGAAATGCACATGTCCCAAGTCATTATGTGCCACCAAAGATATCAAAGTATGACAAGAGGGACGACCCGTCTAAGCATTTGAACAACTACAAAACATATATGAGCTTGAGCGGCGCATCCCTACCGCCAAAGATATCAGCTATGATGCATGATGAGATGAGAAATGACAACAAGGAGTTGATCGATCACCAAAACTAAGCCAATATGGGTCTTCTACCCCTCTCAGAGACAGTGTGAGAGATGACCCACCTCTCACCTAATGGACCACCAATGGAATCAGGGTGATTATGAGGCCATTCACAATTCCGGGCAAGTATTTGCCTCATCTATATTAAACGCAGTACCTGCTTATGAGGATGTAATCCCTACCACTAACATGCGATAGACTAGGTCTGGACAACGGGCCTCCCAAATAGAAAGAGGCTGAAGGCGGGGTTCAAAACCTAGAAATAGGTCGAGCACCTCTCGATATTGTACTTATCATCATTCCTGTAGTAATGATACATCAGACTACAGTGATATAGCCCAACACCATTGGTAGGTTAATCCTCGAAATGACCAATGAGGTGATCTTCCTTCTCCTAGGAACCTGTCCCCACTTAGGCAGGAACAAAGACCTAGGCGCGAAGAGGCCAGACCTTCATGTCGGAGCATCCCCATGGCAGATGAAAGAGTGTGACAAAAAGAGGCCTAGGGAAGGACAACTATAGCATAGGGACCACCCGACCAATATGCAAGACGCTCCCATCCGTGAAATTGACATGAGTTTTGGAGAAACATATGGCTGAAACATATGATTGTTGATAATAGCAGTTCTGTCAACATCCTCTTTGGAGCCACTTTTAATAAAATGATCGTAAATTGACTCCGTCACTATTTATACTGTTTCACCGACAATAGAGTCATCTTAAGAGGAAAAACAACCTTTGTAGTGGAAATGGGAGAGTTTTCCCAGACAACTCTAAACTTTATGGAATTTTTATTAATAGATAATAGCCCTGCCTACCATGGAGTACTAGGTAGACTTGCCCTAAAACACTTAAGGGCCGTTCCATTCATCCAGTAGCTGTGCTTGAAATTTCCTACTGAACGTGGAATTACCATAGTTAGGGACGACCAGAGAGGAGCATGGGAGTGCTACTTGAACTTAATAAGGAAGGCCAAATCCAAGGATGTCAATATGGTGCTAATAGATGTTGACACGGTCGACATTCCAAGAGGAAAATGTTTGGACAAGAACACATTGAGATGATGAAAACTCTTGGGCAGGGGGTTATATTTGATGAACTGGACCCTCGTACTATCGAATCCAAATCCCAAATAACGCCCAGAGTTGGAAAGTTTTTCGGTGGACCCTCAAGACCCCACCAAAGCAATACTGTAGGAAAAAGGCCTGATACCGGAGGCCAAAGAAAGACCCAAAAACTTCTTGTGCAGAAATGTCATTGCATGTATGCATGAGGACATGGTGAGCATTGACCCCAAGGTCAGTTTCCACTATAAGAAAATTGATCATACGATTGCCTTGTATAGACAGAAAATAAGGGCCCTCAACCCGAAAAGTTATGAGACCCTGAAGGAGAAAGTGAAAAAGCTGATAAACAATGACTTCACCAGGGAGGCCACTTACCCGAAATGGGTCTCCAACCAAGTTTTGGTAAAGAATCACAATGGTAAATAGAGGGTGTGCATCGACTTCTTCAAACTCCAACAAGCTCAGGACAGTTTTCCAATGATAGACCAACTTGTAGACTCCACTTCTAGGCACAAACTTTTGAGCTTCATGGACGCCTATTCAGGCAATAATCAAATTCTCACGCACCCGACAAACGAAGAAAATACCTCTTTCATCACTAATAGATGCCTTTATTGTTACAAAATGATGCTATTTGGATTGAAAAATGTTGGGGGCTACCTATCAGAGACTCGTTAACAAAATGTTTGTCAACCTCATTGGCAAAACAATGGAGGTCTATCTAGATGACTGCTCGTGAAGAGCTTGAAGGCAAATGACCATGTAATGTACCTAAACAGGACCCTCCAAATTCTATGAAAACACAAGATGAGGTTGAAACCCCTTAAGTGCTCATTCGATGTTGCCTCCAGAAAATTCTTTGGCTACATGATCAACCAAAGGGGCATAGATACTAATCTAGAAAAAATCCAAGCCCTGGTCTGGATGAAGTCCCTACAAAAACCAAAGAAGGTGCAAAGCTTAACAGAGCGCATGGTGACTTTAAGCCGTTTCATCTCAAAGGCAACCTAAAAGTGCCTTTCCTTCTTTAAGATCTTAAAAGGAGGTAAGAAGTTCCAATGGATGGAGGAGTGTGAAGAGGCCTTCTAGTAGCTGAAAAAGCTCCTAGGGCAAACCTTCCTCTTCTCAAAGCCCAAGGTCGAAGAGGCCTACAACTCTATCTGGTCATCTCCAATGAAGCCATTAGTGTAGTTCTTGTAAGAGAAGAAGCCACCCTCTAGTTGCCTGTTTATTACGCGAGTAAGGCACTATTGGCGACAGAAACCCGATACCCCGACATGGAGAAATTAGCTCTAGTCTTGGTAATCGTATCCAGAAAATTGAGGCTATACTTCCAAGCTTTTACAATACTAGGCTGATCTGTAATGTCGGATCTGACTATCACATCTTACAAAAAAAATGCTATAATAAAGTCTACGGTACTTCGATCGCCTAAATATACAGGCCGTAGGAAAATTTAAAGACAGTGACAAAATGCTGGAAATTTACGAAAACACATGTTCA
Source organism: Fraxinus dipetala (assembly GCA_902829195.1). Taxonomy (NCBI): domain Eukaryota; kingdom Viridiplantae; phylum Streptophyta; class Magnoliopsida; order Lamiales; family Oleaceae; genus Fraxinus; species Fraxinus dipetala. Next base: position 17,507 of record CADEPD010013163.1, read on the forward strand.
AATGTTAAAGTTATCCATCTCGAAATATAAACTTAAACTACAATTTCTTAGACACCATGAGGATTATTAACTATAAAAAAATGACAATCCAAAGCATAAGAAATAAATTTCTCTAAAAATAAAATATGACATCAATGTCGAGCCACTGCAGGATCTCCGATCATTCTGAAATTGTTAAATGAAAATGAGCATTTCAAAGAAATACTCAGTAGGCTACACATGTTATATGAACATAATAATTATACATGTAATTATGTATTTTTACATATTGCCTTCATTATTAAGCAAATCGATGATCAAACTATCTATTATTAAGCAAATCGACTCCCATAAATATTTATCAATCCTAGCAATGTAAATTGATTTTTACCTTAATAGTAGTGCAAGTCTCTTAATTATGGTCTTAATTACGGAATAACGACATGTAAATTAAGTTGTAAATGGGTTAAGTGGGATTACATAGAATTCAAATGGAAAACTAATAAACTAATTCTAATTATAAATTCAAATCAATACATCAATTCATTTTGTCTAGTGAAACACGTGCTTGCCAAACTTGTCAACATAATTAATATTAGTTAAATATGGATTTCTTTGAGATATACAAAAACATGAAATTAACTTATCCAAAATAAATTTTTCCCGAGTCTAAAATCCGCCATTTATTATGAGCCTCGAAACAAGTCTAATATTGACAGAGAAATTCTCGTTAAATGAATGCTTGATTATTCTACGTAATAAAAATAATGATGTCGAAACTTATTTTCATATTAATCCCTCGACATCTCAAATATAAAAAAAGTACCAAAATGAAAAATGAAAATTTATATTCGATCGCTAAAAATCCTTCCCACTTAAAATAATATCATCCTCGAAATTTAACTTTCTTGGTTAAAGAGATCCAGGTAGTTAGCTAAAACATGTGCTTCTCTCTCCCAAATAACCTCATCTTTCCCATGTTCTCCCCACTGAACTTTGACTATGGCACTTCGTGATTTCTCAAAACGTACACCTTTCTCTCTAAAATCATTACAGGTGCTTCTTCGTAAGTCATATAATTCATCACGTCCAATGACTGAACGTTAACCACATGACTCGGATCGTGGATGTATTTCCTCAACATAGAAACGTGAAACATCATGCATTGCCGATAGCTCAGGTAACAGTGCTAAACGAGATGACACGTTTCCAAGCTTCTCAAGATCTCAAGTGGGCCGATAAATCTCGATTTCAAATTTTCGTTCTTTTCAAATCGCTACGCATCCCTTTTGTTAGAGCAACCTTGAGAAATACTTTCCCTCCAACCTCAAATTCTAGTTATTTTCTCCTCTTATCTGCATAACACTTTTGGCGATTTTGAGCTATCTTAATCCTCATTCTGATCTTATCAATAGCCTCCACGATCTTCTCAATAAGTTATGGACCCAAAATTCTCCTCTCGCCAATTGATAAGTGTATAAAAAGTGTATTGTATACACTTATTCAGGACCTAAAATAACAATATTTGATAGTTCTTTTGGTAAAACATATTATAAATTGTTGTATTTTATGTTTAATAGGTAAAACTCTATGGATAAAAAAGGAATTGAAGGAAAGAAGCAAAAGGTGGCGAAAAATGACAAAATTCAAAGTACAAGGACTAATTTGCATTATATGAAAGAATTAAGGACTTGGAAGTAAGTATTAATTTAATTGGGCATTGGAATTAATTGCGCCTTGGACTTTTAGTTGTATTAAAATATTGGTTATGCACAAACTGTCGAAGCCAAGGAGAGAGAATCTATACACACATTGGCGGCTGGAATAAGAAGAAACAAAACAGATTGAGGCTACAAACTGAGGAAAGAAAAAGAAAAAGGGAAGACACACACACACCCACACACACATACATACATACATACATACTTCAGAGGCGGAAAATAAAATTAATTCCAGATTTGTTCACTGGTGATGTCGTTCCACTTTTGTGTGTTTAATTTCAATATTATTATAGGCTAAATTTTTACATTGTTAAGATATAAATGAACCATTGTTTTAAAATTTTTAGTATTAATT
>CADEPD010013169.1:0-10713 GCA_902829195.1 Fraxinus dipetala
AGAATCTTACTGTAGTAAACAATTTTTTAAAATAATGGTAGACATACAGAGGCTAATTAGAAGAGTTGCCAGTTTATAAATAAATGTTTTCTTTTTCCTTTAGCTTACTCAAAAGGAAAATGTCGAGCATATCTTTATTTAAAAAGTCACACCAGATGATCATAATAATAAATTAGATTCAAGCTATTTTCGTTTTTTTTTTTTTTTTTTCATATCCTTAGCCAACACCACCCCCCTCAAAAAATAAAAAAATAAATTCCTCTTCCGAAAATATTGTGTAGTGGACAACAATTTTGGGGCTAACAAATTATGATCAGAAAAAGGAAAATTGATATATTTTATTGAATAATGTTATTTATCATTGTGATAATGAAACATCAATTATATGACAGTTTGTGTGGAATAATGAAATTGAAAAGTTCAATTTTCACGGGAGAGTGGGAGGGGAGAGAGAGAGAGAGAGAGAGAGAGAGAGAGAGGGAAATACGATGAATAATAGATTGTCACGTTACCGATGTTCCATCATCATAAAAATATTTTCCTTTTTAATTCAACCATTCAAGTATTTTCACATTCTTTTGGCAACGATGTTTGAAGGGCGTAGGCCATGTTATTTCAACACCGGCGTAATGGTGGTAGACATAGACAATTGGAGAGGAGGAGGGTATTCACAGAAGGATGAAGAATGTATTACAATGCAAAAACAGGAGAATATATCGATTGGGGTCATTGCCACCTATTTTGCTTGTTTTTGCAGGGGACATTAAGGCAGTGGATCATAGATGGAATCAACATGGATTAGGTGGTGACAATTTTGAAGGCAATTGTAGAAGGCTTCATCCTGGACCAATTAGCCTCCTACACTGGAGTGGCAAGGGTAAACCATGGTTAAGATTGGACTCTAGGAAGCCGTTCCCGGTCGACTATTTGTGGGCCCCATACGATCTCTATCGGAGTTGCATTGGAAGAATGCTCAATGGATAAACACAAGTATGGAAAATTGTCCAAAGAAACCTGCTATTTACCCTTTCAGATAAGATCGCATTGAATGAAATGGCCTACTCAAATTGGGAATGAAAGGAATGAATTGGGATTTGTTAAAGAGACTAATGCACAATTTAGTTATATTACAGATTGATTTTTCTCTTCTTTTTTGTTAGGTTGTCTTCTTGTATAAAAATGTAAATTGTAACAATACTTACCAACATTAAGTTCTAGAGCCGACGTACGGGATCCGAGACCACCGTACGTTTTGAACCTATATATAGAGCAAGGGTACCATTTTGCATACATGTTTAGGATAATTAATAACATGAAAATTTTATCTTGATGAAGTTATATGGTATGTATTTTCTCGTTCATTTTGATGTAATGGGTCATAAATGTGCAGGTTGTGCCGTGTAGAGAACCAGCAGCAATATTCAAGCATAAAAAGGAAATGGAGGGACATGTTGGTTGATGTGAGCCTAATGGCTTATAAACATAATCTAATCCATTCGACCCAATGTTGTCGAATACTATTTAATTATCTCCACCATACTAGCGTGTTCGATATGTTCTAAACATTATTAAGAAAATGAGACGTTCATACCAATCATGTCATGATAAGAGCTTGTAGATCAGGCTCTATTCTTTAAGATCACCTTTCACAAAGCATATGCACCAAAGGTCATCTGCAGGCATATATATATAGTAGCCTCTACGGCAGTTTGGACATCCAAGATTTTAGGGGAAAAATAGATAAAGCCTTTATTTTTTGGCAAATTAAGAAAGGCGTAAAAGAAGTATATTCAATCAGAAAACATTTTGATCACTCGGGATAATGCGATCCAGAGAAACACGTTACAAAGCTCTGATTAACAGAAACAACACGGGGGCTCTCAGCTCCTATAAAACTAGCTACTTGCCATGCTCGAGTTACCAAACTAAATGTCAAACAATCTTGTTACAAAGATATAACATAATGAAAGCTCAATTGGTCACCTCTTTTCATCACGAAAAACTAAAATCTCCTACGTTGAATAGCTGCATCAGGACCCGTCATTGGAATATCCGACATTGATGGCATAAAATGTTAGAAAGAACACATTTTAGCCAATCAATAAAAAATGATGTTTGAGAATTTCCATTAACCCTCTAGACTTTTGGCGTGGCCACCACTGGGCATTTACCCAGTGTATTCCACAATATATATTCCCCCGAAGTAACCTGGTGCATTCATACAAATGCAAGAAGTATTTAGAAGAAACGGAAATCTCACAGAACATCCAGAGTGAGTAATGGGATGCAGATTTACTGAATTTACTCTAATATAAAGAAACAGAAATCTTACAGAACATCCAGAGGATGTTTGACTAAATTTATAAATAAACTTTACTTATAATTGATATTTTTTTTTTACGTCTGGTAAAGTCTAAAGGTTTTTTTCTTCTTACTTATAAGTAGAAAAAGTAATGTTAACTGTAACCGATAAAACAACATAAATACCCTTAGTAATATGAAAAAATTGCTACTCGCATCCTAACCCCCCTCTCCATCCCCCCACTTTGTCTCTTTAACCCTAGTCACATTTGCAGTGGATTAAGAAAGTGTTTGAATATGTATTTGGTGGCATATTTTATTTCTTCTATTCCGGCTAGATATTTAGAAGATAAATTTTATTGTCAGCTCAAGATATTCAGAAAAATTATTATAGGTAGAATCAAACCGAAATCAACTGTTCAAGTTCGGTTCGGTTCTAGTAATTATGTGGACCCAAATGGTCCCACCTGATGCCCTCCTGCCGGCATTGCTTCCCATATCCTACACCACTTCCCATTCTCTCTCTAACTTTTTCTTCCCCAAGACACCTGTTGCCCAGGGGCCTGTTCCCCTTCTCTGTGACGTCTATCCTCATCCCCGTCACCCAAAAACCCCAGTTCAATCTCAATTCCTCTCTACTGTCCTCTCCCCCTTCCTGCCATCATTGAGCCCTAGCTCACTACATCATCCCCCTCAGTCTTTCTCTGCACCACCGACAGGCCACATCTCCTCTACCACTGCCACTCTCCCCATCTCCACCAGCCACCTTTCAGCAAAGAAGACCAACCAGTAGATGAAATTATTTTCTTAATTACATTTTCAATCACTTACATTGAAATGTCTCTAAAACTGTATTTAACTAGAATGTGGAAGAATTGTGTTCGAATACTTCAATTACATAACAGCAACAACATATCCTCCTTGGTCATTTGGATCCTAGCAGCTTATAAGCTGGTTTACCAAAACATGAAACTTCTTAACAAGAATAGTATAGCAAAACAAAAATCTAAGACAAGTATTGCTACTCACATTATTTTAAAAAGCGCCAAGTGGGTTATGACTTGAGGAGAGCAGGATTTTATTAAATGAATCAAAACTTAAGATCTGAGGCCCATTTTCAAGGTTTATTAATTGACTTGTCAAGGCTTAAACCTTAGGACAACTAAGGTGTGCACTTGTTCGTTGTTTTTCATATCCTAGAATGTTTTAATACTTTTTTGGGATATTTTAAACACACCTGAATCATAAAAATCAGCAGTAGTAGAAGAAATAGAAGAGAGAAAGAAACAAGCATACCCTAGTCTCATAAAATTTAATTACTATAAGCCCCTCGCTCAGGTAAAGCTGCTACTTTTGAGTGTTAGATGACAAGTGACAAGAGACCTATACTCGTAAATTCACACTTTTCTTTCTTTTCTTATTGCATTTTGTTGTTCTTATTCTGACATTTATGGATACAGATGAGGGGAAGCGGAAGGATAATGCACTACTGTAAGCAAAGGATTAGGAAAAGTAATGGAAAGACACAATGCTGCTGAGAAGAATGATTGGGGAACCAATATATTGATTGTTCTCTTATAAAACTTATCAGTAAATGATATGGAAGACCTTTAGGCTTTTTCTAATTAAAGTAGATTACAATCTTGTTATGTGATTATTAATTTGACAGTTTACTATTTGCTACTTTATGGACATATTTATGATTGTTTGCAAGTTAAACTTGAAAATTTTTAATTTGTTTTATTATGAACTGTCAAGATGGTTTATGATTTATTGTGAGCAGATTTTGGTAATTTTTTGATTCATTTTATTAGTTCATGTTGTGTCTTACGCCTTTCCTCACAATGGTAAATCGGTTCGGTACAGAATTGAGCCTTTTCAAATATTGGCTACTCAGGAAGAAAATAGATTAATGATATTTATGAGTAACTACTTCTAAGTTAAGTCAAACAAGAAAAACCTGGTATTTAGAACCATTTGACAGTAACCAAGTATACCTGACATGAGAATTCCACAGGTGCCTTGACTGCTGGAAATATGCTTACCTGCACACCGCGCTTTTAAACTTAGAAATCCATTAAAAAAAAAGAGAGAAAGAGAGGGTATCAAATGAGCGTGCAAGGCTTCAATAGGGAACTATATGGTTGAGCACTACTTGACAGGAAACCACAGGCTGAACGGAAAAAATCAAGGATAAAAAGGAAACATCTGAGAGTTGCAGATTAGCAAATGGTTAAATTGTAATGTGGCATAGTTTTATAATAACGTCTATCGTTGCATCCTTTTTATTCAACAAGTTAATAAAATTAATAATTAATAGAATTTATTTGGAACCCAGTTTGTTCCACATTCAAAACTAATAATTCCCAATACTTAATAACACTTTGATTATTGACAATCAGAAAGAAAATTTTAATATAATATTGCAATTAACTTTTTACACAAAATATATGAATTTAACTTAGTATAATGGATGAATATATACTATCAAATATCAATTGCTAAGTTAAGAAGAAAATATCATATAGCAAATACAGAAATTCATATAGAACTGAGCACAGTATAAATAGAATCCTAAAAATTCTTTTGAAGATATCATAGGGTGCCAAATTTCACCTTCATATAAAAAATGTGGGCATAGAATATTTTATCAATTCAAAATGTAAATAAGAGATTCAAAAGATCAATCAGATGAAAATATTATTTGGAGAGCTTAGCTGATGTTGAAGATGAAGGGGTAAAAATGGTGTATGCATTACTTAGCTTCAAAAATGAATTTGGAGGCAACACATAGATCAGATTTATGTTGGAAAATATAATTGCTTTAGGCAGAAGTAATTGAAACAAAAACAAGAAACTCATTCAATTGTAGTTTAAAAAGACATTAAGAGTTCTCTTAAGAAATGGGATTTTAGCATGCATTTATGTTTAAGGATTAACGCGTCAGATTGTGATATGCAACATCCTATATTTTGTGTTGGTAATCTAAACATTGTGAATGTGACCATAAATATTCATGTTACCATGTCCAAATGCAACTTAGTTATATTGATTTAGCCTATGTTTGGCCTCCATTTTTTCATAACACCACATTTTTTCAAAACTAATTTTCAACCACCATAAAATAATTTTACACGTAAACTCAAAGCTTTCCCTTATTTTTTTAACCATACATTCTTCAAAAAATCACTATTCAAAAACACATTTCACCCCTAAAATGGGGCTCAAACGAGTGCTTATTTCTTTTCTTCTCAGATGCCATTGCATTATTAAAATACTATATCATGATATTCTCTAGCATTTTCCCATTTCGATTTACTTCAAAAAATCTGTAAGAGAAAGGCCTAAGCTTTGGGCTTTTCACCTCAATCTGTTGCCTTTAAAAATGCTTTGTTTAAATTCTAAGGACCCGTTTGGCTAGACTTCTGCTTCTTGTTGAAGAGCTTCATGAGGAAACTACCTTAAGCCAGCTTCCTCCGAAAGCTCTACTAACCAAACAAAGTACTTCCAAAAAATTATCCAAATAGGTTCAAAATAGCTTCTTCGTGTTATAAGTAGATTTTGACTTTTCAAAAGCCTTGCCAACAGGCCATAAGAGAGAAACAGAGGTTTAAATACAACGTGTAGACAAAGATTAAGATGTATTAATGTTGTAACTTTTATTTTTATTTCTTTTGGGGGAACTAACATAGTTACATGGACTTACAGATTTAGGATCAATAGACATTCCTGATAAAGATGGTCCCACAATCTTGAAAGATACCTGCAACCACAGGAATAAATGCTAATTTCAGGAAAGGCTTTTTTCCGATACTAAAGCAGTTTTGTGAAAGAAGTTCATCATATTTTCATCAATTTTTCATCATATTTTCATCAATTACTGTCATTCAGTTCAAGTGAAACAGCAATGTATCGAAGATTTTTCAGTTGGAGATAATGATGAAATTCAGCCAAATGACTTCATTTTAAAGCTTATTAACTTATAAGTAAATTTCTTTTAAGCTTAGTCAAATATGCACATGGGAAGTAACAGCAATAAGGAAAACACATACTTTGGCATAGTCGTATGCCTGCCAGCAAAAAGGCTCATCTAGATCTACTGCTTGAAGGTCCTTGTTCATTTTCTCCATTAAGTAATCCTCTACATTTACAATGTTACTACTCGACTCTGTTTCAAGATCACTGTCTTCATCAGCAATACCAGCATATGCAGACACAGAGGAATTCAGCCTTTGACTTTGCCATGGAGCAAATTTTACTGTCCCAGGAAAAATTGCCTCAATGCTCTTCCCAGAAACTCCTCGAGGACCTGTTATTATTTTCCATTCAACTGAATGTTCAGTGGTGGATACTGTTCCAACAGAAGGCGTCCCATCAAAGGAAACCACCCTTCTCCTTGGAAAAGGCATAGTCACAGTACAGAACTCCATTGTCAGAGGAGCTTTGTAACCTTCCATGAAGGTCAACTTAAACAAAAATGCACCTTCATTTTCAGAGACCATTGAAAGCTGGTAAAAACCCTTTACTGGAGGCCCAATAGAGCAAAAAGACTGATAACGCATCAGGACAAAATTTCCCAATGGCGGTGAAAATGTCACAGCCTGCTTATCACCTCCGTGCTCTGGAACTTGAGCACAAGGATGGAAGGATAATGACTCAACACGAGCAGTGTCCAACCATGTCAACGGGAACGAAACATCAGGCAACCCTTCTAACTCTGCCCGGCAATTCACTTGGCCAGAAATAGATATGCTATCTGGAATCTCGTCCCTATCATACATTGCAGCATGAACTGTTTCATGAACTGTAAACAGAATCCGCTGCTTCCCCCTGTAAAGATAAGGCTTCCATGCTGGTTGCTTGCGGTCTGCAGGAGGCATATCTGCTGAAGAAAAGCCTGTAGTCTTGATTGCAGAAATATTTGAATAGCTGAGGTCAAGTGGAGTACCTGGATCAAGGAGAGGAATGTTAAGAATAACAAACAAAACTGCAGTGAACCACCACAGAGGTTGCATAATAAATTTGTGATGAGAAATACCACAATAAAGATTACCAACCAAAGGGCATTGCACTACTGATGAAAGAACGAAGTGCATCTTTGTCCAAGGGCCTCGAACCTATTTTTTGAGAATCAGACATTGCAGCTCCACTCACAGCAGTTCCGGAAGCAGTGGAGGCTGCAACAGATGCTGCTACAGGTTTGGCTCTTGCTGAGATACCTGAAATCCCTATACTGCCAGTGAGGGAATCCAGCAGTCCTCCAACTGATGGAGAGGCATTCACGAATACTTCAGGCTCAGTGATGTCACCTGTTATAACGTCTCCTATCGCATGTGCCACAATAAAGGCCCTGAATTCAGGAGAAACCAATAAATTATGATGTGTCTCATTCAGCAAGCAGCTATTAATGATGTTATTAGAACAAATAACTGTTAAATAAGGAAACCGGTTCATTCTGCATGAAAGAATGTTTTTAGATAAGTCAAGTTACAAGAGCTAATAATGATAATTAGAAGATAATTTGGTTGTAAAAAAAGCATGCACCATTTGAAAGAAGCTGCAAATGAAAATGTGTTATGTATATTTGATAAACTGTGGAGAAAAGGAACTATGAGAAAAGAATTTATGAATGAATTTATGGCAGAAGCCACAGAACTGCTGGTAAGAACACCCCCTTCCCTGAATTGCTAAAGCAGATCGGACAACAAGATCTCTAGTCCATGTTTACAAAGATCCAACCAACACATAGTGCAGTGCAAACTAACCCTTGTTCCCAATAAATTTGGGATCGACTACATGAATCATTTTTTACCACTTCATTCTTTCCAATTTTATATCACTTGGAAGATTCAATCTGATCCAATCCACATGAGGCCAATTAATTTTGGACTCTCTCTCCCACTTCAAAAATAGTCTACTGGGAATACATCACTTTAGTGAACAAGAACTTCTTTAGATCTACACGACATGTTCCAATTACCTAAGTCACCCTTCTAATTCATCATCTGTCTCTGTCAATTGACTTCGGCAATTGACTGTATAAACATCCATTAAATCCAAAATTAACACAGGAAACCATTTAGCACTTTAACCAAAAATGACTTCGAGTAAACCACTATGCAACAAAAGACTTTTTCTTCATTTCTACCTGAGTAATAATTAGTTTGTTATTCAGCCAAAATGTGGGGGGAAAGGAGAAAATACCTAAACATAGAGATTTTGCAATTAAGAAGTTGTTTGTGAATACATCTCATATTACATATCAACGACTATAATCAAAATCCCAAAATCCTTACGAACAGTAAATTAATAGCTATAAATAACAGATGTTTATGAGGAAAATATGTTACCACAGCACTGTGAGTATAGAAGTTGTAAACTACATATTTGACAAAGTGCATAATTAATGGAAAAAAAAAAAAAAGGAAGTGATATTTTACCCATCTCACAGTGAATAGCAAACCAAAGCCCACAAGCAATGGAACAAACCGAAATTATTTACATAATAGTTCCAGCTTCCTTAGCTAATGATAGAATGTAGCAACATAGAAAAAACCAACTTATGCAGAACAATTTAGTAAGAGATAGAGAAAATCACTGATATCTCAAAATTCATGATTGAGACGAAAACAAATGTATCCCAAATGAAGAGAAAAGAGCAGACAGCGTACTAAAAAATATAACTTACCGTACCCTGTGATGGATGGAAGATCAAGCAAGAGGGAACATAAACTTTCATCTTCTTTGACAGAATTTCCACAATCCGATCTTTTGCACATTCTTGCATAGGATTTCAAATGATGAGGTTCAACCAAAGGCAAAACAAGAATGAAGTATGGGCCCTTCATGTGCAAAACTAAAGGCCATAATAGACAACCCTCGCCTTCCTCTTCTTTATTAACGTAAAGACTTATAATATGACGGGTGATTGGATCGTCGACCCATGAATCTGATCCTTCAACAGACTGACTGACACGTAGGCCGTAGCCACGAGCAGATCCCTCCCTAAATTATATAGATTCAGCCGTATCAAAATATTAAATAATGCATAGGAATGCATAGAAAATAGAGGTAATATACTCGATTCGTTCCCGAAAGATAGACTTGGTTTCTTTTTTCGTCCGTTCCAATTATAATAGGCCACTTTCCTTGTTGAGAGTATAGTAAAATTCTAAATTTTTTAATATACCCCTATTTAATGTGTCTCATTATCAACAAATATGAACCATTTATATTCAAATCATTATTTAGTGTAGGGGTAATATTAGAAAAAAATGTAAGAAAAAATTATATTTCCCACTATATTAATTAAATTTTCTTATTCTGTGTAAACGGAAACAAGACTATCTTTGTGTGACGGAGGGAGGATTAAAGAAGAAAAATTGACAACCAATTGTAATAGTTATAAAGATCAACAATGAACCCATTCTTCATAAAATTTTAAAAGAGACATATTTATCTTGGCCAAAATAAACTGAATGAAAATAGAAGATCGTACCAGTGTGAGTTTAACATATCCAATCAACTAGTTTATGCAGTTAAAGAAGTGAAATGGCAAATCAGAAAAGATCTTAAAAAAGAGATGCGCTGAATTAAAAGTATGTTCCTTTTTTTTGTTCTCGTCTCAAAATTTGAAAACGTAACATAGATTTCTTCTAGTCAATTATGTATACAATATATATCATATCATTGAAAACTATGATAAAAATTAACTTCTATATCTTGCAAAACATAAAGCAAGAAATAATACAATTCAAACCCAAATCATCCATTAAACTGATTTTTCATCTAACTGAGATAAATTTTACGTACATAATACAAACACGCTTCTAAAATGATACCATAACTCATGATCATGCAGGACTATTAGTCTCTAACAGTTCAATATTCCAACTAAAAACAGAGTTTCATTTATTAAATTGTTTTTGCTCAAAAATCTTTTCATTTACTTCGATACATATTTCTAGTGAAAATTGAGCTACAAATCACAGTGAACGAATTGAGAAAACACTATCGAAGAAAAAAAAATGTGATTTAGCATGAAAACCCCAAATAAAAAATATATATTTCTTTCATTTAAGAATGTTTATCAAAATCCTTTCCGAAAGGTACCTTCACCAAAAACTGCCATATAAAGATTGTATTTTCATATAATCAATTGACAATTAAAACTAAAATTTATATTTCTAGGCTTAAAACTAACCTCTTTCTGCGGTCAACAAACGCAGCAGCGAACTCTGAATCATAAGGCGCTATATTATACTTAAATTTATCGTCACCGGAGCTTTTAATTTCCTTTTCACATGCGTCCCGCCACCGCTTCTCCACCACCGGAAATTTCCTATTAAATATATAAAAAATATATTAAAAAAATCAAAATTAGTGAAAACTGAGCTTAATTTAAACTAAATA
>CADEPD010013175.1:0-11188 GCA_902829195.1 Fraxinus dipetala
TTTTTAATAAATTTAATTGGGATTCATTTGCACTAAAAAAAAGAATTTAATTTCTAATTTTTAAAATAATTTATTTCGGACTCATTTGCACTTTTTTTAATAAAAAAATAATTTCCAACTTTTTAATAATTTATTTGGAACTTGTTTGCACTTTTTAAAAAAAATAAAAATTGGAACTATAGTTACAATTAATTCTTTAGATTTTTTTGTTTAAATAGGAGGGTATATTCATCATTTTACAATTCTTTACTGAGAAATTGAATTAAAATTGATAGAAATGATGATTTGCACAATTAAAAGTGTAGTTAAGAGTAAAAATATCAAAAAATAAAGATAGAAACGTTTTTCGCAATAATAGTGAAATGTATAGATATTATGTACTAATTACATTTTTAATAATTTATTTGAAATTCGCTTTTAAAAAAAATTAGGACTATGAATGTAATTAGTTTTTTCTTTTTATTTATGTTTTATTTAAAGATAATAATGTATTCGTCATTTTATAATTTTTAATTGAGAAAATGGATGAAAATAACTTTTTGTGCAATGAAAGGTGAAAATATGAGTGAAAATGCAAGGAAATGAAAGGTAATGACGATTTCCACAATAATAATGAAATGTGAAGACGTTATGAGCTAATTACCGGAATAAAAACACAATTATTAGAGTTACTGACATCATTTTTATGCCAAAAATGTCAACGGGTCGGAGCGGGCCTAGGGCAGCCTATCATGTATTTTTAGGGGGCAGGCGGAACATCTTATTTGAGTCATGTTACTTCAAGGAGAATAATCATTCTTATTTAGTTCGTGTGGGAGTGATTTTTTGAAAATCACTTTCTTCGTACATTCATTTCTAACCACATGTTCTAAAAAATGTATTTCCATGTTTCGTTATATTATTCTACTTTTTAATCAAACATTCTAAAAAAAAAAAAAAAGTCACTTTCAAAAAATTCTACCACACCAAAAGATTAGGGCGGGTTCACTTTTCTGAAGTTACTATCATTGTAATTTTCAGGAAGTATTTCTCAATAAAATCTAGCAAAAAAATCGATTTTTTCAATTTTTCATCTAAGATACAGTAAAGTGCAGTGCCTAACTTAACATTACATTTATTTAAATTTTCAGCTCATGCAAAAAATAAATAAATTATAACTTCATAGGCAAGAAACTGAAACAAATGAGGAAAAAAAAAAAGTTTTATGTCCTTCAATTAGTGTCTCAAATAATATATAATAAATTCACAATTGCAGAACAACAAAACAGTCAAAATGTATATTAAAAATTCAACCTATGGCCTTGGACAGTATGATCTTTGACAACTTTTATAAAGGACTTGACAAGGGCTGTTATTTATATATTAATTCACTACAAATTCTATCCAAGTATGCACTTTTGACATGCTCAGCAGTGTAAATTGGACAATACTAAACGAAGAAAAGTAAGTTAAAATGGTGTATGTCCAATACATTGCATACCAAACGAGCTTAACTAAAAGTCGGGAAAGCATTCGAGTAATTGGCTGACATGGCTTGCTCACTGTTTTGGGACATTAATAACATGTTTGTGTAAGTATATGATGAAGGCTCAGTTACTTCTGATGCAAGTAACATATCCAAGCTCTTCCAGTCACTAATTTGATTCCCATAATTGCTTTTATAATCCTCGGTCGACTCTTCATTCCCAAATATTGCATCACTGTCGAAACGTAAACTTTCTTTCGTCGTAAAATCACTTGTTAACATGGCTGGGCTATCGAGTTCTGGAAGTTCAACTATTTGATTTTCGAAAACCGGAGCAAATGGAGACTGCTGAAAATTTGTCCCTTGATTAATTGGATCAAAAGGTTGCACTGCATTCGGGGTGCTTGGATATGATGAATTAGGCCTGTAATTTCCGTTGATTGTTCTGGTATAGTAAACATTATTCCATGCTTCAAAACCTTGCTTCTGATTTGGGATCGACTTCTTGAATGCACGACAAACCACCCATCCTTCTTCCTGTAATGTTCGTTAATATTAACACTCTAATTTCTATATAATGCAATGCAAGAACTACATCTACTTGACTTTGCAAGTTTTTTAATTATGATGGAGAACAAGGGTACAACGTTTTTGTCATGCCTCCCATGGTGTCAAATCGCCCACTAAAAGGACGACCTAATAAATGTATAGACTACTCGATATAATTGTCTTCATTTTATACTGATGCAGTACAATAAAGAAAGGAAGAAGAAAGCTTGTCTCTCCAATTAGCAATTTTTAACCTCAGAAAGTGCTTTCAAAATTAGTGGTTGTCACCTTTGCAATCATTACAGATTAATAAAAAAAAAAAAATTGAAGAGGGTAATGAATTTATAAAAATCATATTCTTTCAAGAAGAAAAATATACATAAAAAGCAAATATTTGAGATGAGAGTTATTCAAGAACAATCAGAAGATATAAAACTATATCTACATGTGTTTATTTTTCATAATTCAAGGGAAAGTCACTTCTAATGTATGAACTTATTTCTTGCTCTTAGACTATCTTAGTATCTATTCATATGAGCAATAATAAAATCAGAAATAAATACACACAAATTTAAAGTAATTCGCCTTCAATGTGAAAGCTACTTCTATGGATGATGTTGAAATTACCGAAGAGGGTCCATGCTCAGATGTTTGGAGCCGATATTCGTGCATGATCCAGTCAGTTTTCTGTCCATTTGGTGCGCGTCCTTTGTAGAATACTAATGTCTTCCTCATCCCTATCATTTTGTCGTTCGAAAGCACTGCCTTATCCCTTCCGGTTGCCTTCCAGAAACCGGCAGCAGTCGCCCTGTTAGTTCGCGTTCCTGTTGGATACTTCCTGTCCTTGTGACTGAAAAAGTACCACTCATTTTGTTCTTCATATCCCGATTTGCACTGATCTGCAGTAAAAAAAATTGTAGTATGGATAATCAGAACCTATTCTGCCACATAAATGCTGTTAGGGAAATATGGGACTCAACTAATTCGCAAACTAAAGTGAAATTGAGAACAATGCTGCATAGATAATTTGATAAGGTCAAAAATTATTTAAAAAATTTAAAATGCAAATGGGTACCTTGAATGTCCCAGGGCTCCATTCTGTAGAGATCAATGTCAATGATGATGTCAAGATCAATTTTCATGGCGTTAACTCTTCTGGTTAAGTAGTAGCCAACGAGTTCTTCCTCGGTGGGGTGAAATCGAAAGCCTGGAGGGATACATGGTTCCATTTCCATAGTCGAATCTATACTATTTCCTGGAAAGGAATGCCAAATTTATGTTAGGAAGAGAGCGCAGTTCTGATCAAAAGAATTCAGTTCATTCGTTAGTACTAAATTTAAACGGTTAATGCAAATCCGAAGAACATGGGTGCTGAGTATTAAACTGAATTGTGTGGTCTACTATTACTATCTATCTTACCAAAAAAATCATAAAAGCAAACCGATACCCCAAAGATATTTCCATTCTTTAGGTTTATTGTAAAGCTACTTCCGGAAAAAAAAGGTTCACAACTTACAGAGTAAAATTCATATAACTTGTTTTTTGTGAAATTGTCATGATTCATTCATATATCCACTCGTGAACATTATGGTTAAATGGTCCCATGAATTGTTGCTGCGTGTGTTGGAATTGTGTTTTATGAGGGAAAAAAATGGCAGACCAAATGTGGTATCCCACCCCAAAAACAAATGATTCATGCTAAAACATGGGCCAATACATGTGTTGCAAAATTAAGGACATTTATCAAAAAAGTGGCCGTAAAATTTGACTTGTGAACATGGGGCATGCTCGTTTCTTTGAGTGCATTCCACTGCACCCCTCGTGGTGGTGGAGGGGTTTTCACCCCCACCCTTCATCACACCATTTCTGAACCAGAACATAAAATTCCCGACTCCATACTTTGACCCGGTTTCATTTTTCCGATCCAAAGTGCGTTTAGGACCGACTTTACATTGCGCACACACAAAAAGAGAGAGAAGATATATAGATACACTAGCTAACAAGAGAGATTTTGCAATGCATACAATCTGATGAATAAGATCTGGGACAAGGGTTTGAAGTTGATGAGTTTCTTTTTCCGTTAAAGCCCACTTCGGGTGGTCAGGAGGAGACTCGACTTGACCTCCGAATGGGTTAAAGCTAAAAAACCACACTTGATGGTTATAGCTGAAAGAAAACAGATTCCTATTTCATTTTGCTATACACATACAAATGCATGAATACAAATTTACATCCAAAAGCACTGGAATAAGAGAAAGACTAACCACAAGTTACAACCTTTTTGTGTGCGTTCTTGAACTGCCTAGTTAGAGAGAGAGAGAGAGAAAGGGAACGAGAGAGAGAGAGAAAGAAAGAGAGAGACAGTATAGATTTCTTGGAATAGGAGGTGAATATATTGGTGAAGAGAATGACTTGATTGTATTAAATGTTGGTTAATGCTGTTGGTAAGAGGGCTCTTTATATATTTTTACGATAAGCCAACAAACAGTTATTGAATATGACTGATCAAACATAAGATTTATATATATAAAAATAAAGTTTTACAAAGTCCATATACACATACAAAAGGTAATGTAAGTAAAAGAGATTGTATATATGTTATTGATTACGCGTGGGGTGGCAGATAGGATCGAAGCTTTGTTAGGACGGCGTGACACCAAATTTTCACGCCATCCTCCACCGTTATATTGTGCCCTAAGACTTTAATTTCCACTTCTCTGAAAATGAACTTGGATTGTGAACGTGACAACCAAAGAGAATATTCTACCATTTATCTTGAAGGTAACGGGTGTAAGTGACGAGAGAGCACATCAGCTTCACCTTTAAATCCGAACACGTCGAGAATGGAATGAAGCTATCGATTTTTCTAATTTGAATTATAGTAATAAATTTATAAACTTTTCATCTAATAGCAAGTCCAGATGTGACGAGGAAGTAAAGAGAGACTACACTCAGCGAATAATGATGAAGAGTAAGTCTAATGACTGTTTTGCATTATTTCATTGTAATCTTTATTTCTCATTGAGAAATTTGATATTTATCTTAATTCTTTTGAATTTTTAACTGGAGGTGAGATCCATTTATTGCTAATAGTGGTTATAGTAAAAAAAAAAAAACAACAACTTGTCACTGCCATTGACATTTGAATTAGCACTAAAACATATTTGCATTTTGCTCTTCCAGCAATTCTTGTCTGTTAGGTGCGCCGCCCTTAGACATTTGGAAGTTGGAACCAGTAGAAGGACGACATGTGGACGACTCCTTGAATTCCGAGCTGTCTATTTCAGTATGTTATCATTTCTGGTGTCTTCTTTATTTTAGTGAGATGAGTCTTAGAAAAGCCATCATCCAGCTTTTGTGTATTTGGCTTTGGTTTAACCATCATGCTGTGAATTAGTCTATTGGTACATAATTTTCTTTACCGAAAATGTTACACTCACTCACATGTGCACGGGGTCCATGTGAATAAAAAACTCTCAAAAATGTGGCCTCCACACCCTACTGTAAGTGTAAGTAAAAGATTATGTAAACAAAATTATGTACATGTAGCATTGCCCATCATGTTATATGTACATCATCTTTTATGTCTTTCTTTACATTGTGCTACATGACAAAATAATATTGGACAGTTTAAAAATAAGAATAATTTTTCCGCCCACAATTTTCAAAAAACAAAGGCAATGTAAAAAAGGATGTAAAGGAAGGAGTGTACATTTAGTATTATCGTTGGTTTAATGCATGTCGGGTGAATTTCCTTTTATTATTATTATTTTTATAAGAATACAAGTCTTTTGTTATTCCACGATGATTAGAGCTTTATTTACAATTTCTTGAAAGTTGGTACTTGGGTTTTCTTATTTTCTTCAAATACAAGAACTAGGGTTTTATTGCTTGTAGGTTGTTTAGATAAAGATCATATTCAACTTCGAGAATTTTTTTTTTTTTTTAGATTCAACTTTGAAATATACTCTTCGGATCAAATGAATGATTTTGTTGATGTAAATCAAACCTCGACATCGTATAGAATTAACAACTGTTGATGGTTCATTCTCAATATATTGTTGAATAAATGAGATGTTATACTGTATTAGATCGTACTCGACATGCTTATTTATATAAACAATTAGGCCGATAAGATGCCAAAAATACTGTTTTGGTCCTAGAATTAAGTCATATTATAAAATAGATTTTGATAGTTCTTGTGCTCCTATTATATTTATCAATAGAGTGCCTTATCCTTATTAGAACCCCATAATTTTAGAAAGAAAAAGAAAGACAAAAAGATAAAAGAAGAAAATAAATTAAAAAAATAACAGTTTTTGGTTGCACAGGCTTTCTTTATTATACTTATACAATATATATAAGTTGTTCAATTAGTTTAAGACAACCTAGTTTGTGAAACTTGAGTACGATACAAGAGAAGAGCACAAACACATATTTTAATATATCTTTGTATTTAAAATAATAAAATCAATTTATTAAGGCTCGATCGTGATACTAAATATTATAATCTAGTAAGTTTCCAACCGAAGAATGACAACAAAAAACCTTAAAAAGTAAACACGATCAGTTTCAGCATTTCGTGGCCGAACATTGTTTTGATTCTTCTTCTTCTTCTTCATTCATTATTATAAATTCTTATTTAGTCTGCATTTTATGTTTTTGACAGAGAGAAGAGTAGTGAAATATAAGCAGTTTTATGAGAAAAAATGGTGTCTTTATTCATCGATGTATTGCGTCTTTAATATCTAATTATTCGATATCAGTTGAACATGACGATGAGTCTATGTCATATTATTGAAATAAAGACTAAATGAGTATACAGCGTCTAGGGCGGATTCTTTAGTTTGGTTTGGATGATATATGGCTCGATTCTGCATCCACGACTAGCTGCAATTTTTGATAACATCAATTTATGACAATGCATGTTACAATTTCTTACGACATTGCATCATCCATCAATATTAGAGCTAGATGTCTTATGTTAGATTCTTTTAGGAAAATGGAGAATGATGTTGAGCATTATTTAAATATGAGAGTTAAGTCAATCTTAGATGGGATTTTTGAAGTGAGACTCAAAACGAATAAAATTTATTAATTTATTTAAATCAAACAATTTTATGAATTTGAATTATCATTTATTAGAGTTGGCAAATATCCTATAATTGTTCAATTTTTCTCAGACTTGATGTTGACAGCAAAAATTAAGGTAAAAAATTTGGTCGTCAAAGGTAAAATTTCTGGTAATGAATAAGAAATTAAAATATGGACGGACATGAGTTTTTATATGAGTTCAATTATCCATATATTTATCAACATTATTATTCTAGTAATTTTATTATTAACACTAATTATGTGATACTAATTGGCAGATTAAATGATGAAGTGGTCCTCTCACTCAAGTATTTATGGCTTTGTGTGGTCGGAAAGTAATTTTTTTTCTGATTTAACTCTTAATATTTTATAAATGGTATTGTAGTGTACATGCCAATATAAAAATGGATGCAAACATTGTGGAATTTATCTCTTTAACATGCCTCGCAAAAAGATGACTCGTTCGAGAATATTAATTATCTTGAAATTCGTGTGTTTGTTTGCGTTTTAATATGATCGAATTGCTCGTTTGAATTTAATAAACAGTTTTATACAATATTAAAACCTGATGTTCCATATTAAAATATTATCCTTATTAAGAATATTGGTAATTCAAGCTTTTATACATTGATCTATATTTCGATATATTAACAATATTCTTTAGTTGGAGGTGATGCTGAACTCCTCCTAAATTTGTGCTATGCTTTTATCATCCTTGTTTATAAAGTATATCTATTTTGATATACTTTAATTTTTCAGTATATTTAATGTGAAATTTATTATTAATTTTATGTCTTGTTCTTTTTGTCTATCTTTTCTCTTTTATACTTTTTTTCTCTTCGACGGGCACATAAATTCTTATATTAGCTTGTTTACTTGAAAAAGAGATGTTATATATTATTATCGAATAAAAATATAAAGAATTTAAGAGAGAATGCCACACGTAATTTTCAATAAGAGCGAACACCATGTGAGTTTGTGGTACTTAGAAAAGGGTGACAAGATCGTACCTGGATAATTGATGTATAACACACACAAGTCAATTGAAAACTACAGAATTGTAAGACAAAAATGATCTTTTTTTTAATTCTTTGAATACACTTGACTTTTCTATAACGGATTGACCTTCCAAATACAATGGTCATTAAGTTTTCGAGTAGCGCACTACACAAGCTTAATTTTCGCAACCACTCAATTTATAAAAAAATAAAAATAAAAAGTCCGCACGATGTTAAATCTTTGATGAATCGGCATGCACATAAGAAGTCGAAGTGACTCCAAACCAATCAATAAAATGTTAAGTATGGAATCTTTATCTTTGTAGATCGTGGTTAAATAGGTATCATCACTCCAATCTTAGAAAATTATTACAATCTTGTGTGATCAACCGACCCTCTTTTATTGTAACTTATTCTTTTCTGCAATTTGGTAATTAAATATAATTAATGTAACAATAATGACTTTTTATTCTTGCAAGATTTGATTAATCAATTAAAGTAAGTTGGATTAAATTCACTAATCATTTCACCTGGGAAAATGATTTTTAAACTAGTAGAATAAAACAGACCTCCAATGTCGCCGTGCATCTTCAATGAACAATATTATGCCAATGGTCTTGCCTTATAGTTATGAGTTTCGATCTGATCATAACACTAGATCATCGAATCTATAATTTTAAAACCACCCGAATTGGACACATACACTTAAGCTAAAAGAAAACATAATAAAGAAGTTGGTGTAGTGACATTTTACCACTGTTTTAGGGTTCAAAACCTTAAAAACTCAAATTAGGGACCCATACAATGACGTACTGGTCGAAAGTACATTTCCAGCAAATATATACAAATGGTTGTTCATCAATCTACATTGTAGCAGACTAGCAGTTGCAAAAATTTGTCCCTTCCTGATCTGAAAGGCTAATGCATAGAAATATTAAATTGAGACCAAATTATTGCACTGAATGTTGATACTCTAAGCTTAAATAATTAGACAACGAACATTTTGTTTTTCAAACCACAAGGACACACTGTTTATTCATACTCAAAAATGAAATAAAGTACAATAAGCTCCCTGACGTGCGACCTAAATTTACTTTTTCCTCAAAGTTTTGATCGATATGTTTTCAATTTTCATCAATATGTGATGACAAAACATTTACTCAAAATTTCTTGTTTGTCTACTATCATATCAAATCACCTCATTTATAAGCTTAATTCATATTAATTTCTTACTGTCGCGCAAATTGAATGCTAGCAACGGTCAACTCTAGAGATCATTCTTGGACCAATTTAATTTGATCTCTCAGGTTCGGTAAATGACTCTGAAACCTTGTACAATGTTTCGACAAAATCTTTTGTGTATATATTCATTCAAACGATTGATCAAAGCTAGTAGGGCTATAAGAGTGACAAAATTTGATCTCCATATATGAGTATAATGTGAATTTGTAAGTGTGAACACTCTTCTCAACAGCCGAAAATACAAAAAAGGAAAAAAAAAAAAAAAAAACATAATAATAAGATGACAACACTAACGTAGGACCATGCACTATATATATAGGATGATGTACTTTAGCAAACTACTAACAGTGTAAACCAAGCAAATGGGGTGGGTGGGGGTGATTTTGGGGCGGTTTGTGGGACTAAGGAAGTTGGGCTGCTACCCCCTCACACACTACCATTGTTATACAAAATTTTCAGCACACTTCATCATATAATACAGACCTCTTCAATCATAAGATACAGACCTATATATCTATATATTGTATGTGTATATACGGGATTGTTATCCAACCCACAATGAATAGGATAAAACTGTTCGTTTGCTGATATGACAGGAGAATCTTACTTACGATTCTCTCAAAAACCAAGTTGATGAGATAAGAGTTTCCACTGTGAACAAAAAAACATTTTTGTATATCTATATAGTGGGGTGGGGTTTAAGAAAACTTGAAAGTGACTTAAACAAGCTTCTAGATAAGGGGTGGAGACTAGGGACCTTTAACTAAGATTGATAATGACATGTCTCCACACACAATCCATCTTCCCATTTTCCTCAGATATCAGACACAGATGGTTTTATGATTATCAGTTTCTTGTTCAATTAATTATTTAATCAATTAGGACAATTGTCTTCTTTTCTAGTATGCATAACAGTGGGACCAGAGATACATCAAATGATGGGGTGAAATCCATGTTAATTCTTATAGTGCCCACATGAAATGTTATCCAATGGCAGTCATTTTAGGTTTTGAAAGTTTATACTAAAGAAATGGTCTTCTTTTAACCATTTGTTTTAATCCAAATAGTTGCTTGGTAAAGAATCCATAAGATAACTTTTATCCTCACTGAAATATCGTCATTTGTATCGAACCATTATTAACTCGACTGTCCATTAGACCAACTCAACCTAATAATGCAGTGTAATTTTGCACTTTTTTAGATGAATAAAAAGATAAATTATTTACTAATTAATCATCATAAGAGAATTTACTAGAGAAGAAAAGAAAAATTGGTGACAACTAAATTTATTAACGTTGTATGTTACTCATGTTATGTAGTGGTGGTGGTGGTAACAGATAATGTGTGGAGTAGATTTAGATGATTAACATAATGTGTCATTCATATTTTGTGGTGGTGCTGGCCGGTGGTGTGTCACTCTTTGTGATGATAGTGGTGGCAGACTATGGTGTGGACTGATTTTAGATGAGTAATGTGTTGATTGTGTTTTATGGAGGTGGCGCTACTCAAGATTTTGGGCTCTTTTGGGTGGTCGCTTGCTAGTTTTTTCATGGGAAAATTTCATAACTAAAAGGTTAAGTTAAGTTTTTTCGTGTGAAATTGAACGAAAGATGGCTATGGTTGGTTGGATATGTAGAATTGGGTGAGATTTTTAGGGTTTGGGGTTTGGATGGGTGTGCTCGTTAGTTGAGGGATTGATATATAATTATATGTGTTTTTAAATTCAAAGTAATTAGAATATTTTAAAAATAATAATTATGTTCTGATTTTTGTATAAATAAATTTTAAATCTGATTTTTGAAATTAAATCTTAAAAAATCTGTTTTGGTGTAATTTCCAC
>CADEPD010013180.1:0-21956 GCA_902829195.1 Fraxinus dipetala
ATTCAGCTGCAGAAGCACAAGGTAGGCCCCGAAAAAGTTGAGTAGAAGCTAATTCTTCTCAAGCTCATGATGTTGCCCTTAGTAAGAGAAGACGCTGAAGATATTATAAGCAACTTGCAGCATTCTAGCTTATAAATGACATGTTTATTCTACTCTGTAATTATGCACGTGTTTGGATCTCATTTTAATGTGCATTTAAAAATTGAACTGTCAACACATTTGTCAGATTCATATAAATATCAATGGAACCGTTGAGATGTGAAGGACCAAAATACTCTCATCTGGTCAATGAAAATTATGCAAGGGTAAAAACGGAAGGTGGTGTATATTGTAACGTGCATCTCAGAGAAAAGGTCAAATGGGGAACATAAGGTGTCAAACTTTTTCCTAACAAACGGTGCAAGCTAAGCAGCAATTTTTTGGTAAGAGTCGGCTCACTCCACCAAGGGGCGAGTTAGTTGAACGAGCTAAACCTACATTTGGTGAAGCGAGCCGACTTGCATGGTATGCCAAGCTGAGCTCGACAGTGGGAGAGCCGAGTGGCTCGGCTTGATTCAGAGCATTTAACACCCCCTTAACCCAACTACACTGTCCTTTTAACACATTTTGGCTCAACGAGCAAACTAGCTATGCTTTTGCAGAGTTGATTGCACAATTAATGCGGCAAATGCACACAAAATAGACGAGCAATCACGAGTACTCATTTGTCAATGTACCAATTTTTTTTTTTTTTTTCACTAATTTAGCATTTTCCAGAGATATACCTCTGGCGCAAACTCTAATGAATTACAATAATGCTAAATATACATTCCCTTACATTAACTTTGACATTTCAAAAAATTGTAAAGTTTTTTTTAAAACTATTCAATGGTGTGTTGTCACGTAGCACAATGTAAACAACGATGTAAAAGATGATGTAAATGTAACATGATTGAATGAATTATTGTAGTAAAGGTTATTCACTTCAGATTTTGTCCTGGTCTTTCTTCTCTATCTTTGAAATGATATATTTCGCTAAAATAAGTCTCTAGTAAGGCTCGTGCAAAAGAACTGGATATACATGATGCTAGTTCTTTTGATTACTCGAGTTTGAGGTAGCTCACTTACATTCATTAGCAAGTGAAGATGAGAGGGCAATTAGAGAAGGGAGATCGGGACAAAAATTGTAGTGACTTGCTTTTACTACAAAAATTAATAGAATTTGTGAGAGTCTAATCACATCAAGTAGGATAGTAAGACAAAGTAAATTGTGAAAAGCTGCAAACAAATTCTTTTCATTTTCTTGTAAACAAATACCATCTCACACAGCCCTTGATCAAACCTTATTGTGCCATACTTTGGTCTTCATTAGAGACCATTTCTCTCCAGACATGTCAACTCCAAAAAAAACTCCCCCCAGGGAAACTACAGTACAACCCGAAATCACAATTTTTGAGAAGAAACAATCAAGACAACAAGTGTATTTGTGTCTTCTCGATTCAACTTATGCTATCCCCTTAGTACCTGTAATGAGGAGGCTTGTAAGGACCCTCAACTGGAATGCTAATGTAATCAGCCTGATCCTTCGTAAGCTTAGTGAGCTTAGCACCAAGTTTCCCGAGGTGAAGAGCAGCAACCTTCTCATCGAGGTGCTTGGGCAAGACATAAACCTTCTTCTCGTACTTGCCAGTTTTCCTCTCGTTCCAGAGCTCAAGTTGTGCAATCACTTGGTTGGTAAAAGAGCATGACATCACAAAGCTAGGGTGTCCAGTGGCACATCCCAAGTTCATCAGACGACCCTCAGCCAAGACAATAATACCGGAATTTGTATCTGGGAATACCCATCTATCTGTTTGTGGCTTGATGGTGATCCTCTTAACACCAGGGTAGGTCTCGAGACCGTGCATGTCAATTTCATTGTCGAAGTGACCAATGTTGCAAACAATGGCATTGTTTTTCATCTTTCTCATGTGGTCGACCATGATGATGTCCTTGTTACCAGTGGTGGTGACAAAGATGTCAGCTTCAGAGACGACATCCTCGAGAGTTAGAACCTGGAGACCTTCCATGAGAGCCTGGAGAGCACAAATGGGGTCAATCTCAGTCACAATCACACGGGCACCAGCTTGCTTCATGGCAGCAGCGCAGCCCTTGCCAACATCTCCATAACCGGCGACAACAGCAACCTTTCCGGCAATCATAACATCAGTGGCCCTCATCAGTCCATCAGGGAGAGAGTGGCGGCATCCATACAAGTTATCAAACTGATCCAACAAAAATGGTCAGACATCATTGTCAATGTATAAAGAAATGCAGTAACATGAAATTACAGGACAATGTGAACTATAAAAACTATTACATGATATTTCAATTATGAGAAAATCAGCATTCAACATGATCAAACAAGCTAATATTTCAACAGTGACATTGCAACTTATCCACAGTTGACTTTCGAACAGACTTGAGATCTGAGCTTCTATTTCTGGTTTATGTAATATTAAGAAACACTATCATTTGTATGTTTATTTGCCAAATGCAGAAGATACTAAGAATATGTTTCTAAGCTTTTTGTCTTGGAATAACTAACCAACGAGATAAAAAGCACTTCACTCCTAATACAGTTACAAGAAATTATTTGAAATCAGTGACAGTATCAATTATGCATTTAATGGACACCACAATTATAGAAATAAATGAAATTATTTCCTCATATGTTCGGCTGCATTTAAAAGTAGTCAAACTTATTTTTCAGGTTACTCTTTTTCTTAAACATGATTTTCAAATCAAAAATTATAAAACTTGCTTTCCATACTGTCAAGAAAAGGAACTTTAAGCATGACCCACGTCTAAAGAATCAATATAACTCAATCAAGATAAAATAAGAATATGTTTCTAAGCTCCTTTCTTGGAATAACTGACATATACAAAATAAATAGCACTTCACACCAAATACACACTACAATCATCAATGACAGTATCCAAGAATTCAATATGCATATAAAGAATTCCACAAATTATAGAATGAAACTAAATGATTTCCTCACACTTATAGAGCATGCTTGGCTGAACTTAAAATCAAACTTATTCGCAGCTACCCTTTTTGTTAAACACGATTCTAAAAGTTATAAAACTTGCTATCCTAGGCTCCTTGCTATCACATAAAAGTAGCTTTTAAGCACACCCAGACATCCAAAGAATCACTTTATCTCAATCAAGAATCGTGAATGTCATCGTGCAAAACAATAATATGTCAGATCCAGCATAAAAATCCCAGATCAGATAAAAGAAATTCAACAGCTAAATTAAGCTAGGATCTAATGAAATATCCTGAATACAAACACAATACAGTAGATCATGCTTCATATCTGAACTCAAAGAAGTATATAATCATATAAGATTAACGAAAACTTCAGATCTAATTCATTAAAAAGATGTGTAATAGTATAAATATACCTTGCTCTTGGTGACAGAGTCATTGACATTAATAGCAGGGAAAAGCAGAGTCCCATTAGCCTGCATCTGGTAAAGCCTCTTCACACCAGTAGTAGTTTCCTCGGAGACACCGACGAGTCTCTCCTTCATTCTGGTGTATTTCTTCGGATCCGACTTCAGCCCGTCTCGGATAATCGTAAGCACAATCTGGAACTCCGCATTGTCGGTCGAATTCGGGTCGGGCACCTTCCCAGTTTTCTCATACTCCTCCTCGGCCTTCACCCCTTCGTGGATCAAGAGCGTGGCATCTCCTCCATCATCAACAATCAGATCGGGTCCTCCACCAGGGCCCCAATCAAGTGCCCTTTCAGTACACCACCAGTACTCCTGTAGGGTCTCACCCTTCCACGCAAACACGGCGGCGCTGTCACGAGCAATGGCGGCGGCGGCATGGTCCTGAGTTGAAAAAATGTTGCAGGAGCACCATCTCACCTCGGCGCCCAAAGCGGTCAAGGTTTCAATCAAAACAGCGGTTTGAATAGTCATGTGAAGGCTGCCAGTGATCTTGGCTCCCTTGAAGGGTTGTGAAGGGCCAAATTCGGTACGGCAAGACATGAGCCCGGGCATTTCGACCTCGGCTAGCTCGATCTCGAGACGGCCGAAATCAGCCTGGGACATGTCCTTGACCTTGTACTCGCGGCCACAGGTCGTTTTCTCAACAAGAAGCGCCATTGATTCTCTCTTCTTTGGGGTTTTACAAGAAGAGAGTGAAAAGAGCGGGCAAGGATAAATGGGACTGAAAGGGGATATTAATAGTGTTGAAATGGTAAAATGAACGGTTCAGATTTTGAGGGTTTGGTGGATCAGGGATTTGGTAAAAGATGAGGGCGGGGCCCAGCGGGGTACAACTGCGTACCTAAGGTAAGATGAAGAGACGTGGCAACCCAAAATCGTGTTTATTAACTGCTATTGTTCTGGCGATGCGATTTACATTTTGGATATGATATTTTTTCACACTATGTTATGTGTCGATACATGATTGAATAGTCTAAAAAATATAATTTTTGATCAATATTTTTTAAATTTTCACAAAATGTAAGACAATATGTAACCCATGAAATGTACATTTAATCGAATTTTTGATATGATTTTATATTCAAATTAAGATACTTCGAGATAAGAGAGACAAACGAAGTGATTTATTAGATCAATTCGATGCTTGAGATATCTTAATTTGAGTAATTCTAGATTTGAAATATCGCGATTTGAATGGATAATTGTATCACGTGTGCATGCATGACTCTCCAACTAAAGTATTTCTCCCACTTATAGGTATAATTGAGTCGTTATATTTGCAGTAGACGAGGTATATTTTCATCTCTTGAGTCACTAGGGCCATGACTAGTTTGATATTTATGGCAGAATCGTTTTGAATGGAGCCATGTGGTTTTCATTGGTCACTAAAAGTTTAGCAACGCGTGATTTATGAATAAGCTTATGCAGATATTTTGGTTGGATGGTTCAAATTTTGAGGTAAAGGATATTTCGCCACTGTTTGTCTACCATTAATCTAAAATATTATTTGGTACAGTAAAATTCTCCACCACACATTCACCCAATAAAATATTTTACACACAAATCAATAAAGTTGCTTTAAATTTCAACAACGGATTCTTTAAAAAATATTTCATTACTCTATTTTCAACACAATAATGGGTGAGACCTTCGTTTCAATGGCACCATCACAACATTAAAGAGTTCATTTGGGAGAGAGGAGATGAGGTTAAAATCAAGTATTTAGAGCTCTTCGACTATTAATAAGAAATTTCGAGGATGAAAATCATTTTAAAAGAAAAATAATGTAACGCATTGATATTTCCTGGAAATTGTTTATTTAATTAAATTTAAATTGTGGCCTTATGAGGGCAATTAACAATTAGAAGGGTCATTTGTTGTTAAAAAGTCATTTGGGCTTAACTGTAATTTTTGAGAAGTTTAAGGACCAAATTGTAATCCAAGAAAAATCGACAAATAAATTATTAGTGATCGTTAGCCGCCTCCATTTTAATTAGATTTCAAGACCATTGTATTTTGGTTCGGTAGTTTTTTTTTTTTTTAGGAATGTGTGGTTAAAAAGAATAAAAAAATATTAGATTTACGTATAATATTATTTTATTGAAAAATATGTGATTGATAAGAGTCGAGAAAAGTAAATTATAATCTTAATGGAGTCCAAACATGACCTAACACTCAGTCTAGGCCTAAGCCATCTGCACCAAGGTTAGGTTTCGTCCAGTTATTCATAAATTCATTCAGCACATGTAAAATAAAAGAACATACGATTTATTGAAAAATTAATTCAATTTATAGAAAATATTGTTATGAGTTTTAGCTGTCAACTTGTCAGCCAGTCTGTGATCACTACAATAATATCTCATTTCTAAGATAAAAAATGGAATGTACATTTACAAATTAAATTAATGGGCATGCGGAGCACGATCCCACCATTATTATTACAACTACAAAACAATGCCTCTGACTTTGGCTGACAAATTACAAACAAGTTTTGTGATACGACTTGTTATTTTTCTATTTATATTAACGTTATTGAGTGCAGTTCATTTGGTCGACAAGGACAGGACAACAGTGATGCACTAAACAATATATATGGAGTCAGGGTGGCATGCCGGTAAACTCAAGACAATCCAACGTGGGTCAACTTGAGATATTAAGATTTTAAATTTCATATTTTTAAAAAATCTTATGAGAGTCAAGCTCTTATAATATGTATTTCGATATTTAATTGATATATGATTTATCAGTTAATGTGACATAGCTCTTCGGTGCTATACATGTCAAGTTGGCCAATTTGAAATCCTTATTTGTCACATAGATGTTGTGGGATAGAGCCCTACTATATTGCCATGGCCAATTTTTCCCTCACCTATTACAGGGGCCCAATTGGTCAGCTGGCATAGTTAGGGCTCCTTTCAAAATAGATAAGAATATTGTCACTTGAACAAGTTCAAAGACAGATAAAAAGCAATTGACTGAAATGTTTGAATTTTTTTTTAAAACTCTCCAATCATGTGTAGACACGTGTCCTCTCCGTTTTCGAACACTTTTATGACGTGACATGCATAGATTATGTGGAAGATTAACTACAACGTGATTGTTAATTAACCGGTTTTATCATTTTTCGGATTTATTAAGTGACGAAGAAGTGAAAATTGAGATAAATAGAATGTACGGATAAAATTATTAGTAACTTTTCTAGATGCATAGTATTAAGTTCTTCGATATGTATGATTAAAATTAATGTTTAATTTGGTTGAATAAAAAAAATTAATTTTAGTAAATTCTAATTTTATACGAACGTATGTCAAAATTGAAGTTCGCTCGGAATGCGACAAATTCTTTGTAACACAGTCATCATTATTCCCAAGTGCGGATGGTGTCAAAACCAGCGGTTGGTGACTTGAAATGACCAAAATGCTCCTCAACCACTCAGCTCTCAGCTTGACTCAACAACCTTTTACCAACCAACTGACGCAATGATATCATCACTCACTCTATTCTAAATTTAATAAATAAAAATAGAAAAGAGACGATTTTCGAAGAAATTTTTGTCTGGTTCAAAAAATGCAAAAGAGGTTATTTAATGTTGGAAAATAAGTAAAAATTAGAAAATAAATTTTATTACTTAACAATGCTTGACCCAAGATTTTTTATTAAATTGCTAAATTCGTACCTTAGCACATTTAATAGACGGAAGCGTCTTTTTGATTGATTTCTTGTCAACGATGATAATATTTTATGTCAACAATTTCATTTATCACGTTAGAGCGTTTTTCAAAATTTGTAACGTTGAGTTATTGAGTAATGGATGGGACAACGATTTTTGAAAAGTTCAATGACTATCCGAAAAAAAAAATTAAAATTTAATGATCAATGAAAAGCCTTTGTGCAATGTTCAATAGATATTTGAATTTTTAACCTTATTATCCAATTACTAATCTTTGATAAAAAAAAAATCGAATAATGTTATTTATCAATTGGTGACGATGATTACCAAAGTTTGAAGTAGTAACTTCAATCTTTTGATTTTTCAATAAATAGCAATAATATTATTTTGAAAAAAAAAAATGAGATACTTCACTAATAAATAAAAAAACTTTAAATCAAATAAAGCACCTACCAAAGGGTATTATCGTCCATTCACTCCCTAAATTTTCTTATATCATCCCAACCCCACAGCTTTACTTCGTGCCCTCCTCTCTCCTCCATCCTTTGCCACTCATTTCATTCTACCAACCCTCCAGTTCCCATTCCATCAAGGAAAAATGGATCCAGTCTCAGCTTGGGGCAACAGCTCACTTTCCACAATCGACCCAGATATCCACGATCTAATCGAGAAGGAGAAACGCCGCCAATGTCGCGGAATCGAGCTGATTGCGTCGGAAAATTTCACTTCCTTTGCCGTAATTGAGGCACTCGGCAGTGCATTAACCAACAAGTACTCCGAGGGCATGCCGGGAAACCGCTACTACGGTGGCAACGAGTATATTGACGAGATCGAGAATCTGACTCGTTCCCGTGCACTCCAGGCGTACCGTCTGGATCCCACCAAGTGGGGTGTCAATGTGCAGCCGTACAGTGGTAGCCCGGCAAACTTTGCCGCGTATACTGCTGTGCTGAACCCACACGACAGGATTATGGGGCTTGACTTGCCGTCTGGTGGGCACTTGACGCATGGGTACTACACTTCTGGTGGGAAGAAGATTAGTGCCACTTCGATCTATTTTGAGAGCTTGCCGTATAAGGTGGACTCGAAAACTGGGTATATTGATTACGATAGGTTGGAGGAGAAGGCTATGGATTTTAGGCCAAAATTGATTATTTGTGGGGGGAGTGCTTATCCTAGAGATTGGGATTATAAGAGGTTCAGGGAAATTGCTGATAAGTGCGGGGCACTTTTGCTTTGTGACATGGCTCACATCAGTGGGCTTGTTGCTGCTCAGGTATTCAGTTGTTTTCTTGAATGATTTGCAATTATGTGGAATGGCTTTTTTCCCCACCTTTTCTATTTTTTACTGTAGAATAGTAATTTCTATTCTTAATTCTGTACCATTGCTGCTGTCCTTTTATTGTTAAAGATTCTTCTTGATTCAAGCTGCCATGTTGAATCAGAATCTTTGCTGGTACTTGATACAAAAATACTGATCTTTAAAAAAAAATGCATACGCATAAGTTGGTTGCTTTGTCCTTTGCAATCAATCTTGTACTTGTTTCAATTATAGTACGTGCACTAGATCAATGCCTACAATAATGTTAAACTTGGTTGAATCGGAATTATGGCGTAGTTTTTAGATTTTTTATTGAATTTTATAAATTTCTAAGGACTGAAGCCCATCTCGAGTATCTTATTGTATTGATTCATGTAAATCCTTTGAGATCTTTTCTTTCTTTTGATTGTTTATGAAATTCTGTTGCAAACTTAGTTTGTGTACCGTCATTTAAAAAAAAGGTGTTAAATACTGAATATAAATAGAATGTTGAAAACTCGTTCTTCTGCTGAATTTCCTAACAATCTTGATTTTGACTTTAATGGGTTTAGGAAGCTGCAGATCCATTTGAGTATTGTGACATAGTTACAACTACCACTCACAAGAGCCTTCGGGGTCCTAGGGCTGGTATGATCTTCTACAGGAAGGGTCCGAAGCCACCCAAGAAGGGCCAGCCTGAGGATGCAGTTTATGACTTTGAGGACAAGATCAACTTTGCAGTTTTCCCGTCTCTGCAGGGTGGTCCTCACAACCACCAGATTGGTGCTCTTGCTGTGGCATTGAAACAGGCTATGTCACCTGGATTTAAGGTCTATGCCAAGCAAGTCAGGGCCAATGCAGTTGCCCTTGGAAATTATCTCATGAGCAAAGGATACAAGCTTGTCACTGGTGGAACTGAAAACCACCTTGTTCTGTGGGATCTTCGCCCTCTTGGATTGACAGGTACTGGCGTTTTGAATTAATTACCTAGTATAAACTGAGTGTTAATAATCTCATTGATACGAACATCTGACGTTTATGCAGGGAACAAGGTAGAGAAGCTTTGTGACCTATGCAACATTACTGTTAACAAAAATGCCGTGTTCGGTGACAGCAGTGCATTGGCTCCAGGAGGGGTTCGCATTGGTAAGAAACTGTCTGCTTCAGGCAATGGCCAGAAAATATACTTTAAGAGATTTTTGAAGTTCAGTTGACATTGATTTGCTAAAACAGTAGAAATATTGATAAATTACATTCTTGGAAGTGGAAGTATAATCGGTCAATAAATTTTTTTCTTGATTTGCCTTCGAAATATCTGGTCCATGCTTCTAGATCAATATCTAAGTTCACATTGCCAATTTGCCAGAACATGCATATAAAAGGATTAGGAAAAAGTAAATTAAATTTGCTTCATTGGCAAATTGTGATCCTGATTTCTTGCCTGATGTGTGACGCTAAAGATAGAAGTTACATATCTCAATTCGTGTCATCTCGATTTGTGTTGGGTATAACGGGATTATTTGGTAATTAGCTTCCTTTTCTCATGTTTAACACAGTTATTGATGATTGTTTTAATGTTCCGTTTTAAACTCTTTTTGAGATGATTGAGTGGCATGTGTTCCTGTTGGTAGGTGCTCCTGCCATGACATCAAGGGGATTGGTGGAGAAAGACTTCGAGCAGATTGCCGAATTCCTCCATAGGGCTGTGACCATAACTTTGAATATCCAGAAGGAGCACGGGAAGCTTTTGAAGGACTTCAACAAAGGTTTAGTGAACAACAAAGATATCGAGGAACTCAAGGCTGATGTCGAAAAGTTTTCAGGCTCTTTTGACATGCCAGGATTCCTGATGTCTGAGATGAAGTACAAGGACTAAGACAGTTCTTGCATTGAAGAATTTGTTATTACTGGTACTTTTCTGGTGATTTGATTAAATCATAAATTTTCCCTTAAAATGTTCATTGAACCTTTGCTCGGAAGGGAAAATAATTTCCATATTTTCTATCTATCAGTTCTTTTGTGACCTTGCTGTGTTGAAATGCATCTCTCTTTTTATTTTATTTTTCCCTTTTGTTGTTGAAAAGTTGCAGTGGTCTCAAGTTTATGATATTCTGAATGTTTATTTTACAATTTCACATCCTAATCTACAATTCTTTTTTGTCACTCTTCCACTTTTTTCATTTTTGAATCAATCTAGACATAAACACTCGCAAGGTCCACAGAGACTTGACATTTCTTAACTAAGTGAATGTTTTCAAAGGCAAGAAGAAAATGAAATGTGAACAAAATTATTACGCATTTTCTTGTAACTTTTTCCTACTTTTTAACAAATCCAGACGGGGGTTGGACGACCTGGATATTTCAATACCGTATCCACCCAATACATGATACTAAAATTGGGAAGATGCCACGCAAGACGAAGCTTTTCTAAACAGAGATTCATCTAAGCACGATTATTGGGACTTATAATGCATACCAATTGAAGCAAAAGCGAAAGTAGTATTCAAAGCATACACAAAACTTTGGTTCGAGTTAATCCAACCCGCCCTACACCAAATAAGTGAAAAGGTTCAAAAAGCACATCCAAACACAAGCATGCATCTCAACTTGGAAAATAAAGAGACTTGTCATTGACTATACAGGCAATGAGAATCCTTCAAAATCCTTCATTCGCCCCATCACCATACCCACCACGGAAACCTCCTCCGCCGAAATTATTGCGAGGTGGTCTCTCATTGGCAAGACTAACTCGGATATTCCTTCCATTCAGTTCCTGTCCATCCATGGCCGACAATGCTGAATTAGCAGATTCGTCGGTCGAGAAGTTGACAAACCCAAAACCTCTTGACCTTCCTGTGTCTCTGTCAGTAATAACTCTAGCTGTTCAACAAAAGGCTCAACGTTTTGAGAATGCCATAAAACAAAAACATTCAAACAAAAACTTGTTGATTCGTACGAGTATTGGGAATATGGAATATAAATTGAGAGAAAAATCTGAAATAATATCCAATTAGCTTAAAATTAACACCAAATTCATCTCTACATCGTCTTGCATGAAATGACACATAACTCACCTTCAACAACATCACCAAAGCTAGAAAATGCATCCTTAAGCGAATGGTCATCAGTTCCATATGAAAGTCCTATCAAAAGAACACGTGTAATTTCCAAAAGAGCACAAAACAAATTTGTTAAAGAACGCTGATAAATCCCTCGAAAAAGGTATTTGAGGCACATACCGCCAATAAAAAGCTTGGTAGACATGCAGCGAATGGCATTAATCATTGGCGTCTGCCTTTGCAATGTACTAGTGGCAGAGATGCTATGCCTCAGCAGGGTTCCGATTTTGTTGCAGAATGCCATTTGCACAATAACCTGCAAGAATAAATAAAAGACTTAAGCATCTAAATCAATTTGAAAAGAAAACAGAGTAGTTAAAACCTCGCTGGGCAAAAGAAACAGTAAATGCTCCCAACTATTTACAGACAATGCTCATTTTCTTCGTGAACATACAAATTTAAACTGTGTATAAGTGTTACTTTGTTTTTATCTATTCTGTTTCACCTGTCGATAATACAATGCGACCTCTGTGCCTAGTTTTAAACATAAATTCATCTCTGAGGGTTTTCACTAATCAAGCTATTTATAACCAAATTAAATCAAATATTTACTCCATAAATCTGACAAACCCCAAATCCTCTAGCACGTAAAGTCCAAAACCTAAATTAAAATAAATACATGCATAAATTGATGATATACGGAAATGCGAACGTGCAATGAATAGTAGATTACAAACCAACAAAGGGTGAAACGAACTTACATATAACCTTCACCATCTTTAAATCAAGAAAGCTCACACAACATTACCAAGCAACATACTAAAATAACCTTCTTCGCAAAATCACTAAACCCAAAAGGCACTACAAAACATTCAAATTGCAGAACAAACACGAGATAATGCATAAGACAACACACAGAAACGTAAAAAAAAAATGTTATTTTTCTAAAGAATATACATCAAAACATAGAAATATAAAGACAACTCATCAATGAGAAATAATAATACCTCAGAAGATACAAAATTTATAAGATACATCAACCCCTAAAATCAATTTCTAATGAAACTAATAAAAGATAACAACAAAATAACCCAGAAAAAATACACATACAGAATAATGAAAAGGAAAAAGAAAAAGAAAAATTGGAATACAGAAACCCACCTGCGGAAAACTACAGGAAAAATCAAGAAAATAACTTACATAAAAACAATCCAAACAAACATATGCATACAGAAAAATTGAGAAAAACACAAGTAAAACCCATAATCATAAAGGTCACTATCAAAAACTTAGATCTATGGAGTTTTAAGCAAAAGAGACGGAACCTGAAAAAAGAGAAGGGTTTAAGGAGAGAGCGGCTAGGGTTTATGCCACTCTTGTTGAGTTTGTAGTGTTATTTGCTTCACAGATGCACTTTAAACAGACCTGAGAAAAAATCTGTTACATTTTATGGTGGGATTAATTTAACAGATGGGTACTGAACTTTGTACTTAGCATCATCTTGGTCATTGAACTTTAATTTAATTCAGAATCAACTTTACAAAATATTTTATTCAAACCATCGATGCAATTAGACGTTCATTTTTCAATTGAACATTCTATGCGTCTGTGTGCTAATTTGTAGGCACCTTTTATTTTCTCCTCTCTAAATGTCTTCTTAGAATTAGGATTTTATAGGTGAATTAAGAAATTTGTCTATATTTCCAACAGTAACACTTTTAGGGTATAATGTGATTACTTATTGATAGAAGAAAGCTCATATCGAAATTTTACCTTGTTATCTATCTCTTACTTTTTCACTCCATGTTTCTTTCGACGTTCTCGTGCTTCTTACTTTCTATCTCAAAGATTTCATTAGAAGGCGTGTGTACATTGGCCAATTAACTAAATTACTCGAGCGAATTTAAAAGCATAAACGAATAACTAGTAATTAAAAGTTTTAATAAGATTCATGTGTTCTTTATCTCTATAGTTCCATGTTAAGGTGAAGTTTATCGGGGCACACTTGAATCACTAATACTAAGAGAATTTCAATTCGTAATCAAGAATCCAACTTTTATTATACGAGAAATGTCTAAGAAGGACCAAGTTGGAGACAAAATGAGAAATAACTTGCTAGAAATTTATCTCAACTGCATAATTTTAATTAATATTTAAAAATATCATTATAGTGCCATTACATATATCATGCCATCGTCTATCTCTTACTATATTCTCATTCCCCCACTCTACATCTCCCCTTCTCCCTTCACGCGGGTAGTAATTGAAGAGTCT
Organism: Fraxinus dipetala; assembly: GCA_902829195.1. NCBI lineage: Eukaryota > Viridiplantae > Streptophyta > Magnoliopsida > Lamiales > Oleaceae > Fraxinus > Fraxinus dipetala. Next base: position 13,790 of record CADEPD010013180.1, read on the forward strand.
CTCAAGCTACTTTCAAGTGTGTAGTATGGGCTTAGGGTACAATAGAAAGGAGAAGGCATGAAACATTGAAAAATGGTAGAGATATTGTATGTAAAAAGGGAGAAAATTAGGAGGAAAAGAAAAGAGTGATACGAAAAATTAAACATTATTTCAAAGGTGACTTGCATTGTGCAATATCGGTGGCTTCCTACTAATTACTGGAAGGAGCTGACGTGTCGAGTTCTCAAACTTGCACATCTCATCTCTCTAAAATTTGGGCTGTACACATGATTCTTGTTTTATGCAAGTTAGCTAAAATTTATCAAATTTCGAACGATCAAATTTCAATTTTAACTATATATTTAATCTTTAGATGGAAAAATTAGGGCAAACAACAGCTCTTCCCATTCACTTTTGTCCTCCATTTTCTACAAATAGAGTATTCCTTAACGAAAATCTAATTTCCATCATCTTCCTCACAATTGCATACCGAATTTATAATTTTTTTTTTCATCTCTGTTTGTTTTCTTTTAATTTCTTGTTATATTTACTTTTTAATGAGTTTTAGTGACCGGACTATTTTGGCCCTTTAATTAAAGGCATGTGCAGCCACTGGATTTAATGCCTGAATTGAACAGAAACAGTGAATAGAGGGGCAGGCTTTTGCTATTTTATTAAAAGTCGATTACAAGAAGTGCAGCAAAAAATTAGCTAGGGACAAAATCCCAAACTTTCACGAAAGGTTGGGGACTAAATACGCAATTCACCCTTGATTCTAATATGATCAAAGTCGGAAAATGTACACTAGTAGATATAGTTCATAACTGATAAAAATAAGCCATATGATTTAGGTAAATGAATTTTAATTAATTATCTTTTTCCAACATAAGTTAGTGATCATTAGAGGTCACAATGGCAGACATGAAAATACAATCTTAATTATTTTAACAGCAATATTTGGTTCCAAGTAGTGACTTTTGGCCACAAACGGGGACAACAATCCCCATCTAGTTGTTGCTCAGCACATCCTCTTGACCAAATTATCCTATAGAAGAAACAAGGCAAGAAGAGGGGAAAAAAAGAGAGAAAAAAAGGAAAAACAGAAGAAGTGAAAGACAATTAAAGAACAAAGAGAAAGTAAAAGGGCACCATATCCAGTTAACGGGACGGGACGAGAAAGTTGTAAAGAGAACGTCATAGAAATGATGTGGGAGAAGTGAGGATACAGACTCAAAACAGGAAGAAAAAGAAACCATGCTTAAAAACCAATATGCTCTATCCATAAATAGTAGATAAAGTATGCAGAATTATTACTTCATGGTCCAAATGCATAAATGTCACTAGTCCACGCACAGCATAATTGAAGACGAGCTATACATTTCCTCAAACAAAAGAGTCTATTTCCCTAGGAAAACCACACCTGTTTGCTCAAAAGTTGGAACAACTTGAAAGAATACGAAGCAATTATTCCAGATTCTGCATACTTTTCAACAAAATTCTACTGTGACTAAATTTCACCATAATATTCCCTAGTGACAAGCAAATTGTAGATGTTATTGTGCTGTTAGTAAACCCTTTCAGTCTTTAATTAATAGATCTCTATTATCATAATCCCTGATTCACTTGAATATTATCTCCAAGTGAACATGATTCTTCATTCAATAGAATTCCCTGATTCACTTGGATCTGTAGCTTTGAACTACCCCCACGGGGAGCAGAATTATGAAAACACCTCCTCTAACAAGTGAAGGAAACAATGGGATTGAATCCAAGTGATAAGTATAGTGTAGCTACTTGACTGTACCCATAGTAAGTATATAAATATTCTTCCTACCTTGCTTTCTCTGAGGAGTCCTCCCACAGTATATAAAGCAAACGGTCTTTTAATTCTCATTCTAAGGGGAGCATGCTTCTTCATTCAATAGCATTTGATAAATGATTATTTCAATAGCATCAAATGTTCGGCAGATCTTTTATGGAAATCATTACAGAATTACAAAAGCTTATACATCCGAGGGTCATGCTACATATATACTAGTGTAAACAGGAATTTATGTTCCAAAAAGTAGAAGTGAAATCTCAAGAAAGCTCACATACTAAGAATTAACAAAAAATTATTTATGGGTTAAAAACGCCGTTAGTAACTCAATCTATAGCTAAGTTTCATTCATTCAGTCGTTTGCCTTTTGTTTTAGTTTAGTCACTCGCTTAAAATCCATTAGCTTTTTTAACAGAATGTCCTTTAGTTTTTAGTGGAATCTGACATGGCATCAACATGGATGGTCTTCCAGGTAGGACATTCCTTTACAAAAACAAACCAAGTCAACAGAAACAAATTAAAAAAAAAAAAACTTCAGTTACCACTTTCGAACAAAATTAAGCTCCTATTTGACATTTATTATTACAGAACTCTTTAATTCACATACTCATTTTCAACCACACATTCACACAATAAAAAATTTTGCACATAAATCTAAAACTTTTTCGTACTTTTTTACCATACATTCTCAAAAAAATCACTATTTAAAACTTTTTTTTTTCCAAAATAATGGCCCTCAAACAAGGGCCAAGTTAGGCGACTAACACGAAACATCGCCATAAGTTGATTAACTACCAATGTATTTTAACCTTTATTTATTTAGTAAAGAACATGGTTCAATTTGAGAACTTATTAACTACTTGACTTAGCCTATTGCTCAGGAATTGAACATTTTCGGCGCATCCACCTTGCATCCACCTTTAATGGATGCGGGTAAGGTCAAAGTAGAATAACATTCTTCAAAAATTATAACAGTGGGGATCAACACCTTTGTCTAGGCGCAAAAGAACAAACAAACCCTTTTAAATAGGCAGGACTGCAGAAATGACTGAAGCTGAGAAATCACAAAGATAAACTAGCTTTCACTAGTACTAAAAATAGTACCTATTTACAAATGCATAATGAAGAGGCTCCCCATTTCTTTTCTATAAAAACTGTTTTCTAGATAGAGCCAAAATCCAACGCTTGAACAAAAAAACTACCTGTGTATGAAAAACAAATTACTTTGACCAAGAAATTAATAACAGTAAGTTAGTCAATCTGCTCACACTCAACAAGGAGGAAAAATGATGCTAAACCGCCTCAGGATCTGGCTGCAGTCAGCTTTACGGAGACTTGCCTAAACCAAACAACTTCCAAGTAGAAAAAAAAAAGAGAATGAAGGTGGGGAAAAGGGGGGAAAAAGGGGAAAAGAGAAGAAATATAGAAGATGAGGATGAGAGCAAGGAAATATTTATAGATATTAACAAGCTTAAAATCTATCAAGTAATTTCTTGTAACCCAAAATTTTTCAGCTTACACTCTCAAGTCAAATATTTGTTGAAAAGCATGACAAAAGATCCTGTGGTTTAACTTCTAAAATCTACCGCTGCATACCTTTTATGTACCATCAGTTAAAATTCGACCCAGCAAATTCATCTGATTAAGCGCCAATAGAGACCAGCCTCAACACCTGCATCTTCATGGAATGTAACAGGCCCACCAAAACCATTAAATGAAAATTGGAAGTGGAACCATGTTAACCATGTCAGATAAAACAATAATCCCAGAAGTAATCATCCATTAGGTTAAAAGTGAGGGAGAACCATAACAAGACCTATCTGACTAGAGGGAATAAATTTATCCAGATTAACTTAGAGCAGGTTTTGCGTTAGTTATGCTTGCATAATCTTCTTCCTTCGAAGTTTAGGTTATTCAAGAATAGCAGAAAAAAAGAGAAAAAGAAAAGTATGAAAAATGTCAAAGAGATGAATCATAATATCACGTCAACATCATCCAGCTTAATGGAGAAAATGGAATCCGAAGCAGAATTAGGAATCGCACGATAACAGAACATGCAGTCATAAGTTCTCAAGACCGACAAATAAGAAAAAAATCTACCTACTGATAGAGAGGTTATAATCCAGCATACATCAAGCTCATTAAGAAGTTTGCTAAAAACAGGCACAGTTGGATCTGAGATTGGAGGTTTTAACCATATCAAGTACAACTTCAAACTTCGTTACCCATAGGACCTGCAAAAGAAACAAATAGAAGAATGCATTTATCATTTGAACAGCAACAAACCATCTAATCATCTTGATTGCCAAAAGAGGACAAGCAATCTCGTAAGAGATGGTTTCCTTCCAGAAACTGGGTTCACAAATTGACCATCCCAATCCATAGACCTCAAGAGGAAGCACCAATGCATATTCTCTTCAATACACCTTCATTCCATCACTGAGGTATCAATTCTCTCGAAATGACTGTCAACTCATTGGAATTCTTCTGAGGACCTCCATAACTTCCATCCTCATCAAACTTCACAGTCATGGAATTCTTCAAGTTGGTATCACTTTCCACATAGGTATCTTTAGATTTCACGGGTGTCTCACTTATATCTTCATCTTTACTTACCCCAAGACCGATATCATTGATATTATGATTATTTTCTGCAGATTTTGACCTAGAGCGCTTTCGGTGTTTGGATTTGTGATCGTTGGACCGTTTTGGAGAAGTCTTACTGGCTTTACGTCGCTTTCCTTCTGTGGACCTTGACCTGGACCGCCTTCTTTCATGGTGTCTCGATTTCTCTTCTCTCCTCCTATCCAATTTATGAGTAGAGCTATATTTATTCTCCACAGATCTGGATCTGGAGTGTCTTCTGTGTTTTTCCAATTTGCTTTCATCTGAAGCTCTTCCAGATAATTTGCCTTGTCCGTGACTCCGATCCTCTGACGATGCTGACCTGTGGCGCCTCCTAACCCGATGCTTGGAACTTTCTTCTCTGTTATCATCTATCTTATCAATAGACTGATGCTTAAATTCAACAGACCTCGACCTAGAGCGTGTTCTATGTATTGGTCTGCTTACATCATCTTTTGAGGATGGCGACCTTCTCCTGTGATGTCGAGGAGATCTTGAATCAGCACAAGCTAATTTCCTTGTCCTCTCTGTTGGACTTTCTCGGCGGCGTGGTGGTGAGTCTGAATCATCTCGATTTGATTTCTTAGTTCGAGGGCTCACACTCCGACTCCTATTTTTCCTGGAAAAAGGAGAGCGGCGATCATATGATCTACGTGATTCGTGTCGCCTCCTTCTATCACTGCCATCCCTGAAGGATCTCCTATCTTTTTCATAGCTAGAGTAATGGTGAGATCTTACAGGTGATCTGGATCTATAATCTCTGGCTCGGCGGGGTGGTGGTGAGAAAGAGAGTGACTTACGACTCCTACGATAACCGACGGGAGATCTAGACTTGGACCTTGGCCTGGCATGATCAGCAGACGGTGACCTAATACATTATCAGTAAAGAGTTCGCAGATTTAATATATGTACATTTCAAGCCAAGAATCAACAAAATGAAGGAAGTTCCAACTGGAACTAAGAAACAGAAATTACATGATTGAAGTAACAGAGAGCATGTAGAAATCAAGGAAAAGATTTTGCAAAGCAAAAGCAGCTGCCAGCGTGAACAAGAAAAAGCCTCCATTCTCGTGTCTAATTGAAGCATGTAATGCGTCTTTTGTTTTCCATTTTTATTCTTTCATGCGTGTCTTGCGATAGTTGGTTTTCCTCTCTTTCCTTTTAAAGGCAGGTGTGGAGGAATGTGGCTGTTGGTGTATACCATAGAATATTAAAATGGCAACATTGCATGAATATGAGTATATGATTTACAGCCTAGAGTAACAGAACAATAGGCAAAACTAATCCATTTTGTACACTAAATTAAAATCTAACAAGGAACCTCCAAAATTTTAAGTGGACCTCACAAATCAACAAAAATGATATCCAAAAGAATTGTATTATAATACCTCTTCAGGTCTGAGTAATAATGCCAAATATAACATAAGGACTTTCTACTATAAAACAGCACTAGACAGAGCCAAAATTAATGGTCACCTACATGACGGCCTTGTAACAAATTTTTAATTGTTCTTTAAGAAACATTCTTAGCTAATACCTTATCATAATTTCAAAGCAGGAGTGGAAGCGGGTATATAGGAAAAGGTTATCATCCAGATTTCAGTGCCTAACCATCTATTATGGAATTGAAATAAAAAAGAAAAAAGAAATCCACAGATTCAAGGTTTATATACCCATTACCAAACTGAGATAACTCCAAAACTATCCCGCATTCCATGCTTAAGTTAGAAACCAAAATAAGTTGACTACTCTTAACAACAAGAACGTGAGACATTAAATTTTTATTCCAAAAGAGGAAGTGTGTAAGCAAATGAATTTTCCTGGAACAAGTCTAAACATAGGGAAAAAATCTACGGCACACCTGAGAATGTTTTTAGACACTAGAACATAAAGCAGTTTACAATAAGTCCGAAAAATAGTTTCATACTTTTATGACTCATAGGTCCATCAGTTTAGCAATTAAAATCACATTTGTTTGCCCCATTTAAAAAATACTTGCAGTAGAATTACAGTCCTCGTTACTGAAGAAACCAAATACTAATTTTCTGTTTTCAACAATATTTCATGTTTTTTGAACCAAAATCATTATAAAAATGGTGCATTCAAATGCAATTTTTTTGTTTTTCAACTAGTCCATGCATCGGAAAGCAGAGAAAAAATGATTGAAAATAAGAAACTGGTTTTAAACATTTATCCAGAATTAATGGAAGCATCATAAGTACACATAAGAACAACTTTCGTTTTCATTTTAGATGAGTGATTTTCTACCATAATACAGCATTTACTTAAATGAAATAATACTAAAGATTAGAGTCGTGCCAAATGTTCTTTTTCCAATTTTCACACATAAAAGCCACGCTATTATATATTTCCTAATATTGCAATTAATATTCTTCCTTTTTATTTTTAAATATTGTAGATATGCAAGTGCAAATACATATGAGCATCTCTGGATGACAACAGCTTCTAGCATGCACAGTGGTAGGACACAGCAAATTGTACCAACAACTTTAGGAATTTGATCATTGTGTACTACTAGGGGATTCTGTTCCAGCCATAATTTGACAATACACAGTCAAATAGAGGAGGAGAAGAAATTAAATGTTATCGTTAACAATTCAATTTGCAAGCCAAGAAAATGGTATTGGTGAACAAAGTGAATTTACTATGTATGTGTAATCGCTCTAGCAGAAGCTCTAATGCGGAAACTGCAGAACTTCTTCAAAATTATGTTAAACAACCACCAGACAACCTTTTTTTGGCCTAAGCATATTGCAAAAACCTAAAATTATGATAAATAATTTCAAAAGTTTGAGTGCTGCATTAATCAAATTACCATCAAAGATGTCTAGGAAAAATCTTGAACTAATATCTCAGGAAACAATAATGCAACATACCTAGATTTTCGATCTGATTCCTTGTCCTCGGCGACAATTCCATCAGGTTGCAAGTTCCTACTTATTTCAGCAGCCCTAGCTGCAGCTAAATCTGTTGCAGACTTCATGGTTGCTGCTCGATTAGCTGCCTGCTGAGCAGTCAGTGTCTGTTGCATTAACAATGCCTGCTGAAATTGCATCTGTTGCATGGCAACAGCTTGCTGCATCACCATCGGCAAAGATGATTGTGAATTTAAAACCGGCTTTGGAGGAAGCGATTTTGCCATTTCAACATTCAATGGACGTCCCCCAACTTCCATATTGTTCAATGCTAAAGCAGCAGTTGCTTCTTCAGGTTTTGAGTATTCTATGTAAGCAAAATGTTTTGAATCAGTGATAGTACAGTCAACAACTGTGCCAGTAAACGCAAAGAGCTGTTTCAACTGATCTGCTGTTAGAAGTGGGCTGAGATTGCTAACTTGCACAGTTTTTTTCAGGGAGTCAGCCTGTTCCTTGTCAGATGGTCCTGACAGAAGATAGGCATAAATAATTAAGAATGTCAACGGTTCTAACGAATCAGGAGCACTAAATATCTAATGGCAACCCAAATAAAAAATGCTTTCAGGAAAAAATAAAAAGATCTGAAATGACGGGTGTTAAGTAAGTACTAAAGTGGGATGCAAAAACCATTTCCAGTACCAGATGAAAAGAATGAACCAAAGCAAAGTTACGAAAAACAAAAACAACCTAAGCCTTATTCCCAATAAAATTGGGATTAGCTACATGAATCATTTTTGAGTATTTGTTCGGTTCATTGCTACATCCTATGATGCACTGACGCATCTATATGACATTACACGTTAATTAA
>CADEPD010013181.1:0-11615 GCA_902829195.1 Fraxinus dipetala
CCAACATTTAATTCATATTTCACACTTTCACATCAACAACAGGATTTTGTTCACATCATATTATGGACATCATTATGTACCCAAATTATGTATACGTAGAATTTTCCAATATAATTATCAAAATATTAATTAAAATTGTGATGCAACAAATAAATTTTGTAGTGATAATATAATTATCCAAATTTATTTTATATGTATAATGTAAAGTTACTGTTATACTTTTTTTTTTTAAATTAGTGAAAAGAAGTTTAGGGGTAATAATGAAAAGTTATATGAAATTAGATAAGTATGATTAAATAAAATCAAATTGTATAATTATGATGAAATAAATAAAATTAAAATTGGAAGACCATAATCAAATAGATCGTGAATTTAACCCATTATAGCCCTTAGGGTTCCTTGTTAATTTTTCCCCAATTCTTGTAATTTCCCCCACAAAGGAAGCTCCTTTCGTTATCATCCATGGCAGATCGGACCAGCAATAGCAATAATAGCAACCCGGCAGCTACCGTAGTCAAACCGATATGGATGAAACAAGCCGAGGAAGCCAAGCTGAAGAATGAAGCCGAGAAAGCTGCAGCCGCTAAAGCCGCCTTCGAAGCCACCTTCAACAAAAATTCCCAACCAACCGAGCATCCACAATCGCCTTCCGCCGTGTCGTCGTCTGATTCGGATTCTGAGGAAATATCTCAGGATAATAACCGGCCAGTGGGGCCGGTGGACCCTGCGAAGTGCACGGCTCAAGGTGCGGGTATCGCAGGCGGGTCGGCTTGTGTGGGAGCCACTTTTATTGTGGTAACGAAGGATTCGGAGGGAAGGAAGGTGACGAGGGGCGGGGCACAGGTGAAGGTGCGGGTGGTGCCCGGGGTTGGAGTTGGGGGCTCGGAGCAGGACGGGATTGTGAAGGATATGGGAGATGGGACTTACACTGCCACTTATGTGGTGTCGAAGAGAGGGAATTACATGGTGAATGTGGAGTGCAACGGGAAGGCTATCATGGGCAGCCCTTTTCCTGTCTTCTTCAGCTCAGGTTTCTCCCTCACTCATTATACACAATGTCGTATGGGCTAATGTTCATATTAATTTGTGTTTCTAGTCTGTTATTATTCTTTGATGGATTGATTATTGGATGCCGATCTCGAATATACTTAAGTGCATCCGAGAGTAAGCATATGCATAAACTTTGTTAGGTAAATTCCTCCAGGGTCTCCAACCTTGTATATCGCGTGACCATTTAACGTCAAATAGACATTTTCATGAAGTGGGGATACTGAGTACATGTTAAAAGGTTGGGGACATGTGGAGGTATTTACCCATTTTGTTACATTTTTAGGTGATATTGTTTGTCTAGTTGATCATTGGTGATAAATTTTTAAGTTTTAAATCTTCGGTACTCTTTTAAGTAGGTTCAGTTTAGAAAATTTTAAGGTCTGAAGTTTGCTACTTTACAAGTGTAAATGTAGATGCATCCTTGTGGTTATCTTGTGTGTTTATGTACTTGAATATTTTCATATGCATACACGATTCATGCAAGTGTCCATGCACATCTCATCCCAGTTCGTATACAAGAAATTTTTAATTAAGTGTTTTTACATTGGTTATGTTATGGACGAGGAAAGGAAAATGTAATGCACATATATAAATGTAAGGTTTGCATATCGATTATCACTTGTCCAATCATATGTGCGTACATAGATGGTTTGCGAAGATTCAATATTTTTCCAATTAATCAGATATCTTGTCTAGAGAATATTTATTATTTTTATGGTTTGCTAGAAATAGTTTTTCAATTACTGGCCTCGAGTAATGGCCTTCTGGGTGAAAATTTTGTGGAAACATTTGTCATTATACGCATATTTCATGCATGTAGGAATTTCCTTATATTGGTTAATTGAGTAGCGAAGAGAATGAAGTTTGAAAACTTCAGGCCGTTGAAGTCCTCCACATTTCTGAATTTTCTATACATTTGTAATGATTTGTGATGATCGATTAATTTTGTGTGTGTATATATGTGCATGTTTATGTAGCCTAATAATGTCTTCAAGCAATGCCACTTTTGTTTTTTGTATTTACTATGTTTATAAATTATGATGCTAGAGATTGTCAAATAATTTTGATGAAATAATCCTACCTTTGATTTCCTGGATCTTTATCCACATGTTAAACAGTATATTCATGGTTTTCTTTCTTTGGCATTATTTCAATGTACCCTAATGACTTCTTAAGGGTTTGTTTAGCACAGTTGTTTTGAGTAGTGCTTTTAGCAGTAGCTGTTGCTTTTATTTAAAAACTTTTGACTGTTTGGTACTGAATCCAAAATGTGCTGTAAATTAAATTGACTGTTCCGCCATATAACTGTAAAAGTGCTTTTGTATTATCTTTATATTTATTTTACTGGGTTAGAAGTTGGAATGTTTTTTTGATATATTACAATTAATTTTAAAGTTTCATTAAATATAAGTTACAGATTCCTGTAAAAGCTAATTGGAGCTTTTTAGAAAAACTCAAAAACAACTTTTCCAAGTTGTTTTCTTTTCTTTTCAAAGAGTACCTTTTGACTTTAGCCAAACAACTAATATTTTAAATAAAAGAGCTTTTGACCTCGGGAAGTGCTTTTAGGCTTTCGAAAGCCCTTGCAAACACACTCTAAGTGGCATATGTTGAGTTGCTGTTGCTAATATATTTATTCTCATAGTGTTACTAGTTTGTGACTATTCAGGTTTTACAATGTTTTCAGTGTATCATGCTTTATATCTCATAATTATTGCAAAAAACTTTTTCTCTAGCAATTATAAAGATTGATTTGGTCTTTAGCCTGTTGTACTGATTTTACTTATCTTAAGAAATACCCATTATAAAGGAAATCAGTTAGTTGATTGAATAACCTGTCATTCTTTTGTAGAGCATAAATATTTTTCTGGTTATTTTGGAGAAAAAATATACTTTTATTTTTTCGTCCTTGCCTACTTAATGTGAATATATCATTTGTTGACTGATGCCCTTGTTTGGTAGGGATTAAAATCATATTTTTAGTAGATTTTGATAGAAGTTGATAAAATGTGTGATTGAAAAGTTGTGGGTCCCATGATATATGTGGTTATAATTTATTGTTGACTTTGACTTTAATTAAAATCTGAACTTTAATCTTTAACAAACAGGTGCTTTAAGTTCTTCCCTTTGATCACATTCTTTTACTGCTAAAGACCCTGATTGTTTTTGAATGTAAATAATAATAAGTTGCTGTGAAAATTTGATATTTTTGCCTTTTTGCGATGTAGGAACTCCCACAGGAGGGCTTCTGGGCATGGCTCCAGCAGCTTCATTTCCAAATTTAGTTAATCAAACAATGCCAAACATGCCAAATTATTTGGGTTCTGTGTCAGGTGCTTTTCCGGGATTGCTTGGAATGATTCCTGGTGTTGTTACTGGAGCTTCAGGTGGTGCTGTTTTGCCTGGAATTGGAGCATCTCTGGGGGAAGTTTGTCGAGATTACCTTAATGGACAGTGTGCTAAAACTGATTGTAAGTTCAATCACCCCCCTCACAATTTGCTGATGACTGCTTTAGCTGCGACCACCACGATGGGAACTCTCAGCCAAGTGCCTATGGCACCTTCTGCTGCTGCAATGGCTGCTGCTCAGGCAATTGTTGCTGCTCAAGCCCTTCAAGCCCATGCTGCTCAGGCCCACGCTCAAGCTCAGTCCGCAAAAGGCTCTTCTGGTAGGTCAGCCATCAAATTTATTTATTTTTATTTTTTATTTTTTAAAATTTGGTACCTCTACCTTGATAATGATGGCTTGTAGTAATCGTTGTTGGAAACTTTTCTTTTTTAAATGCAAATATCTTTTGTGCTGTTATATGTGATAATATATCCCACTTTTTGTTTAGATGTAGCAATGTACAGAACAAATTCTCAAAAATGATTCATGTAGCCGATCCCAATTTTATTGGGAATGAGGCTTAGGTGGTGGTTGTTTTCTCAACTTCACTTTGGTTCTTTATTTTCATCTGGTACTGGAAATGGTTGTTGCATCCAACTATAGTACTTAACACTTGACATTTTAGATCTTTTTAATTTTTTCCTGAAAGCATTTTTATATTTGGGTTTTCATTTGATGGTTAGTACTCTTGATTCATTAGAACATTTGGTATTCTTAACTATTTATGCCTTTCTTCTATCAGGGTCAGCTGACAAGGAGGAAAAGGCTGAATCCCTGAAAAAAACTGTGCAAGTTAGCAATCTCAGCCCACTTCTGACAGTGGATCAGTTGAAACAGCTTTTTGGTTTTTCTGGCACAGTTGTTGACTGTACTATCACTGATTCAAAACATTTTGCTTACATAGAATACTCAAAACCTGAAGAAGCAACTGCTGCTTTGGCATTGAACAATATAGAAGTTGGGGGACGTCCATTGAATGTTGAAATGGCAAAATCGCTTCCTCCAAAGCCTGTTATAAATTCGCAGTCATCTTTGCCTATGGTGATGCAGCAAGCTGTCGCCATGCAACAGATGCAATTTCAGCAAGCATTATTAATGCAGCAGACCTTGACTGCGCAGCAGGCAGCTAATCGAGCAGCAACCATGAAATCTGCAACCGATTTAGCAGCAGCTAGGGCTGCAGAAATAAGTAAGAAGTTGCAACCTGATGGAATTGTTGCCGAGGACAAGGAATCTGATCGAAAATCTAGGTATGTTATTTTTACTGTCTCCGGAGAGATTTTATTCAAGTGGTGTGATTTAAAAGTTCTTTCCTTGACATCTTTGACGGGAATTTGATCAATGCAGCACTTAAAAATTTTGAAACAATTTTTTATAATTTCAGGTTTTTGCAATATGCTTAGACCAAATGAGGCTGTCTGGTAGTTTTCCAACATAATATTGAAAAATGTTTTACCTATTAGAGCTTCTGCTTGAGTGATTACACATATAAGGAAAAATCACTGTTCACTATACCATTTTCTTGGCTTTCAAATGGAATAGTTAACGATCACGTTCAATTTCTGCTTGTTTTCTGTTTGACTGTATTGTCCACTTATGGCTTTAAGAGAATCTTCTTATAATACAAAATTATTAAAATTCCTGAAGTTTGTATGATTTGTTGTCTTGTTGATGATGATGCCACTGTGCATGCTCAAAGCTGTTGTCATCCGACAGATTCTCATATGTATTTTCTCTAGCGTATTTATTGTATTTAAGAAGAAGAAAGAACATTAATTGCTATATTGGTAAAATATAGTTGCTTGATTTGTACGTATGAAAATTGGACAAAGAACATTTGGCACGACTCTAATCTTTAGTATTGTTTCTTTGAAGTAAATGCTATATTATGATAAGAATTACTTGTCTAAAAAGAAAATGTCCAATGAAAGTTGATCTTATGTGTACTTATGGTACTTCCATTTAAGTATAGATAAATATTTGAAACCATATTTCATTGCACTTATGCTATCTTGTGGGAGACTTCTCAAATTTGAGTTTTTTGGCATCTGCTATTTTTCTCATAGTTATTTGAATCCGTCTTCATGTGTTATATACTGCCATTCAAGGCTTATTTTCAAGCATTTTTTCTCTGCTTTCCGATGCATGGACCTGTTGAAAAACAAAAAGAGCATTTGCAGGCCCAATTTTTATAATGTTTTTTGCTCCAAAAACATGAATTGCGTTGAAAACTGAAGATTGTATTTGGTTTATTCAGTAACAACTAACAAGTACTATAACTCTACTGCAAATATTTTTGAAATGGTGCAAACAAATGTGATTTCAGTTGCCAAACTGTGGACCCACGCGTTATAAGAGTATGTTATAAGAGTATGTCATAATTTTTCAGACTTTTTGTAAACCGCTTTATGCTCTAATGTCCTGAAATACTCCCAGGTGTGCACTAGATTATTTCCCCTATGTTTGGACTAGTTCCAGGAACACTCATTTGCTTACAACACTTCCCCTTTGGGAATAAAAATCAGATGTTTCACGATTTTGTTGTTAAGAGTTGTCAGCTTATTTCAGTTTCTAACTGAAGTACGGAATGCGGGACAGTTTTGGAGTAATCGTAATTTATTAATAGTTATATGAACCTTGAATCTGTGGATTTCTTTGTAATTCCATAGAGTATGGTTAGACACTTACAGCTGAACAATAACCTTCTCCTTTATCACCGCCTCTTCTCCGTCTCCTGTTTTGGGAATTGTGATAAGGTATGAGCTAAGAATGTTACTTTAAGGAACCATTAAATTTTTTTTACAAGCCCATCACTTAGGGGACCATTAATTTTTGCTCTGTCTAGTGCTGTTTTAAAGTAGTTTATTTGGCATTATTACTCAGACCTGAAGAGGTATTATGATAAAATTCTTTTGGTGGTTATCTTTGTTAATTTTGAAAGGTCCACATAAGAATTTGGAGGTTCCTCGTGAGATTTTAATTTAATGAACAAACTGGGTTAGCATTGCTTGCCCCCCCATTTTCTGCTGCTATATACTGTAAATCGTATACTCGATTCACGCAATGTTGCAATTTTATTATATTATATTGTAAACAGCAACATCCACATTCCTCCACCCCTGCCTTTCTATAAAGAAAGAGAGAACCAAGTATCCCGAGACATGTGCAAAAGTAAAAAAGAAAACAAAAGATGCATACATGCTTCAATTAGACCCAAAAAAAAAATGTAAAAAAAATGGAGGCCTTTTCTTGTGCTTGCTGGCAGCTGATTTTGTTTCCAAAATCTTTTCCTTTATTACCTTAATGATGCAATTTCTGTTTCTTGATTCCGGTTGGAGCTTCCTTTATTTTGTTATTCTTGACTTGAAATGTACATATATTTGAATCTGCAAACTGTCTAGATCTCTTCACCAGATGATACTGGACTAGACAGTCTGTGTCTTTCTTTGCATGCCCTTTTTCTTTTCTTAGATTTTGCCCCTCTTTTAGTCACTTTTTGGGGTGCCATTAACTTTCCTAGATGTCCTTTTGACAACGAACAGGTTTCAGCCATTATAGTGCTTTCTTCAGCGAGTTTGACTATAAATTTACTCTAAAACTGGTTACTGACAATTTATTAGGTCACCGTCTGCTGATCATGCAAGGTCAAGATCCAAGTCAAGATCTCCCGTGGGTAATCATAGGAGACGTAGGTCACACTCTTTCTCACCACCACCCCACCGAGCCAGAGATTATAGATCCAGATCACCAGTAAGATCTCACCATTACTCTAGCTATGAAAAAGATCGGAGATCCTTCAGGGATGGCAGTGATAGAAGGAAGCGGCATGAATCAGGTAGATCATATGATCGCCGCTCTCCTGTTTCCAGGAGATATAGGAGTAGGAGTGTGAGCCCTCGAACTAAGAAGGCATATCGAGATGATTCAGAGTCACCACCTCGCCGTCGAGAAAGTCCAACAGAGAGGACAAAGAAATCAGCTCGTGCTGATTCAAGATCTCCTCGATATCACAAGAGAAGGTCACCATCCCCACAAGATGATGTAAACAGACCAAAACATAGAACACGCTCTAGGTCAAGATCTGTCGAAGCTAAGCATCACTCTAGTGATAAGATAAATGATAACAGAGAAGAAAAATCGAAGCATCAGGTTAGAAGGCGCCGCAGGTCAGCTTCGAAAGAGGATCAAAGTCACGGACGAGGTAAATTATCTGGAAGAGCTTCAGATGAAAGCAAATCGAAACACAGAAGACGCTCCAGATCCAGATCTGCCGAGAATAAATCTCGCTCTACTGATAAATTGGATCGGAGGAGAGGAGAGAAATTGAGACACCATGAAAGAAGAAGATCCAGGTCAAGGTCCATCGAAGGAAAGCGACATAAAGCCAGTAAGACATCTCCAAAACGGTCTGATGATCGCATATCCAAGCACCGAAAGCGCTCTAGGTCAACATCTGCAGAAAATAATCGTAATACGAATTATATTGGCCTTGGGGTAAGTAAAGATGAAGATCTAAGTGAGACACCTGTCAAATCTGAAGATGTCCATGTGGAAAGTGATACCAACTTGAAGAATTCCATGACTGTGAAGGTTGATGAGGAGCTACATGATGGAGGTCTTCAGAAGAATTCCAAAGATATTGACAGCGACTTCGAGAGAACTGATACCCCCCGTGATTGAATGAAGTTGCACTGAAGAAATATATGCATCTGTGCTTCTAGAGGTCTATGGTTTGGGATGGTCAATTTGTGATCCCAGTTTCTGGAAGAAAACCGTTTCTTAAGAATTGCTCGTTCTCTTTTGGCAATCAAGATGATTAGATGGTTTGTAACTGTTCGAATGATCAAAGCATTCTTGTATTTGTTTCTTTTGCAGGTCCTATGGATGGCAAAGTTTGAAGCTGTACTTGATATGGTTAAAACAACCAACCTCAGATCCAACTGTGCACTGTTTTTTGCAAACTTCTTAATGAGCTTGATGTATGCTGGATTATAACCTCTCTATCAGTAGGTAGATGTTTTCTAATTTGTCAGACTATTTAAGAACCTATATGACTGCGTGTTCTTTTATTATGTGATTTCTAATTCTGCTTGGAATTCCACCTTCTCCCTTAAGCTGGACATTGTTGACGTGATATAATGATTTATCTCCTTAACATTCTCCATACTTTTCTCTCTCTCTTTTTACACTATTCTTGAATAACCTAAACTTTGAAGGAAGAAGATTATGCAAGCATAACTAATACTAAACTGAAATTTATCTGGATGCATTTATTCCCTTGTGTCAGATAGGTCCTTCAATGGTTCTTAGCCCTCAATTATGACCTAATCGACGATTACTTCTGGATTAGTAACATAGGTTCCACTTCCAATTTGCATTTAATGGTTTTGGTAGGCCTGTTACATTCCATGAAGATGCAGGTGTTTAGGCTAGTGTCTATTGGCACTTAATCAGATGAATTGGCTGGGTCAAATTTTAACTAATAATTCATAAAAGGTATGCAGCAGTAGATTTTAGAAGTTAATCAACAGGATCTTTTATTATGCTTTTCAATGAATACTTGATTTAGGAGTGTAAGCTGAAAATGTGGGGTTAAAAGAAATTATTTGAGAGAGTTTAAACTTGTCAATATTTGTAAATATTTTCCTTGCTCTCTTCCTCATCTTCTATGTTTCGTTTCGTTTCTCTTTTTTTTTTTTTCCCTTCCCCACCTCCATTCTCTGTTCTTTTTTCTTCTTGGAAGTTGTTTGGTTTAGGCAAGCTTCCCTTAAAGTTGACTGCAGCCAGATGTTCCCGAGACGGTTTAGCATCATTTTTGCTCCTTGTTGAGTGTGAGCAGAATGGCTAACTTACTGTGTTTAATTTCTTGGTCAAAGTAATTTGTTGTTCGTACACAGGTAATTTTTTTGTTTAAGCATTGGTTTTTGGGCTTTTTCTTGAAAACAGTTTTACAAAAACAAGGGAGCCTCTTCATTATGTCATTCTGGATTATGCTAGTGGTACCTAAGGGGTTACGCCCCACTCACATTTTTATTTAAGTGGGTCCCACCCCCATGTGAGTGGGGCGTAACCCCTTAGGTACATCTTTTGATGTACCACTAGCATAATCCTTCATAAAAATAGCTATTATTTCTGGTACTAGTGAAAGCTACTTTCTCTGTGATTTCTCAGTTTCATCGTTTTCTCTGATCCTGCCTATGTTAGAGAGTTGGTTTGTTTGCATCGAGAATGTACAGTTGAACTTCCAGCCTCATTAATCAGCTACTTGTAGTTGAAACTATGCTTTTTGTTCCCTCTTTGATTGGATAGCATGTGAGAGCATTTATGTTATGAGAATTATGGAAGATCAGCCTAAACAAAGATAGTGATCCCTACTGCTATGATTTGTGAATATTGTTTTTTAACTTTTGACTTTACCCGCTTCCCATTAAGGTGGATGTGCCAAAAATGTTGAATACTTGAGCAATAAGCTAAGCTTCTCCGGTAAATAATAAGTTCTCAAAATCAACTATGTTCTGTACTAAATAAGTGAAGGGTAAAAAACAGTGGTAATTAATCAACTTATGGCGAAGTTTCATGTTAGTCACCTAACTTAAGGCTTCTTTGACACTCTTTAATTCATTTTATGGTTTGCTACACGACATTTTCAACCACACATTCACACAATAAAATATTCTACACGTATATCAAAAGCTTTTCCTTACTTTTTAACTACACGTTACTCCTAAAAATCACTATTCAAAACTTTTTTTCTACCAAAATGATTGTCAAACGGGCACTTAATTTTGTACCAAAGTGGTAAATGAAGTTTGCTTTTTGTTTGAGTTCGTTCACTTGGTTAAACTCCTTAGTTTTTCCCAGGGAATGTCCTATGTGGAAGATCTGTTGATGCCACACTAGATTGCTATCCACCACATTGAACATTCTGTTAAAAAACTAATGGGTTTTAATTGACTGACTAAACTAAAACAAAAAGCAAACATAAGCGAAACTTTGGAACAAAATTCAGTTTTTTAGAAACATGAAACTTGAAAATAAATAGTTGTTAATGCTCAGTACATGTACTTGAGAATTTTCAATGCTCAGTATGTGAACTAGAAAATTTTGTTAATGCTTAGCGTTTTTAATTTAATAAATAGTTGCTAATGGTCAGTACGTGTACCTGAAAATTTTGCTTCAACTTATTGTTGGAACATAAATTGCTTTTTACACTAGATATGTAACAAGACCTCATATGCTTAAGCTTTTGTAATTGTGTAATACTTTCCATAAAAAATCTGGCGAACATTTGATGCTATCGAAATAGTCATTTGTCAAATGCTATAAAATGAAGAACCGTGCTCCCCTTAGAATGAGAAGTAAGAGACTCTTAGCTAGATATTACTGTGGAACTCCTTAGAGGAAAGCAAGGTAGGAAGAATATATACTTGCTACGGATCTAGTCTAGTAGCTATACATCCTTATCTGCAGATTCTGTAGTAGTTCATAGCTACTGATCCAGCTCTAGTACGGATTGAATCCTCTTCATCAAATGCTATTGAACGAAGTATCATGTGCACCTGAAGATAATTCAACTGAATCGGGAATTATGATAATACAGACCTATTAGGCCAAAACTGAAAGCGTTTCCTAACTGTACCATAACATCTATAATTTTGCTCTTTCTAGGGCATGTTGTGATGTTAGTGAGATGTAGTATTGAAAGTAAGCAGAATCTGTCAATCCGGAATTATTTATTCTTCATTGCATATTTCCAACTTTTGTGAAAGACATGCACTGTTTTGTTTGAGGAATAATAGTTAGCCTTCAATTATGCTGTGTGAAGTAATGACATTTATGCATTTGGATCATGAAGTAATAAATTTGTCTACCATATTAATTTCTGGAAATATTATGTTAGTGTTTAAACAATCTCCCCAAAAGTTGTCCCTCATGTTTGAGTCTGTAACCTCTCTCCCCTTCCCACATCATTTCTATGCTGTTCTCTTTACTACTGTCCCGTCTCTGTCCCCTCCCGGCTCCCATCCTGTCTTGATTATTGAATATAGACTAAAGAGAGCAGAGCCGAATCTTGGTTCCCAACCTGGATATGGTGGATTTAACCCCTTAACTGTCTGTCTGTGCTTTAATTGTCTTTCACTTCCTCTGCTCTGTTTTTTTTTTTTTTTTTAGGAGA
>CADEPD010013208.1:0-10243 GCA_902829195.1 Fraxinus dipetala
TACTAAACGTTTACAAATATCAGAGTAATTTCACAACTGAAATAAACAATTACAATGGAAAAGAAATTACAACTCAAACTGAATTAATATTTAATGTGCGATTGAAATTGGGCAAACTGCAGCTGCGATTGGGTCAAGGGGCTAAGTAAAGCTGCGATCTTTGACACCAAGTAATGTCATTCGTTTATTCATCGCTAATTAGAAATATCTTTATAGCACATTCGTTCTTGCAATATCATCTTGCCATTTTTCCTCAACTATGTGTCATCGCCCTATGACCACATTTCTAGCACACAGACCCTATGTCAAGGCTAAAACTCATGATCAATGAACATGAATTAGCATATGAGACCTTTAGAATGCTTTCCTCAATACCTCATTCGACCTAGAGGTGTTACCATATGCTTAATGTAGCCATTAGAGTATAGTAATGCTCTATTGGTAACATTAGGCCTCCTTAGGGTGCCTAACGAAAGCCATAAAGGCCTAACATTGCTCGATGGATTCCCGAGCCCCATAGGAGAACTTTAGCCTTCTCTAGAGGTGCCTAAAGTAGGCCCTTAGTTACCCCTTGTGGCCCTTAAGGATAGCGCATTTATTGTATAAAGATATCCCCCCCAAGCTACCCTTGAGGTTGGTTGACTGCTTACCAAGCATGCTCTCTTATAATAGACATGGTAAGAAAAATCCGTCTTTTGGTAACTGATGTTCCCTACTTCTTAATGATGCTATGTTTTATCCGCAGCAAATCTAACATATTCATTATCAAGTCCACAAAATTTTACCCTCGATGTATACACGATCATTGAGATATTGCCCTCACAATAAATTAAAATTATGACAATGCCATTGCTTGATGTTTTCACTTTCGATACCTACGATTCCTAACCAAACAAACTCAGATTGTCATTTGCATTGGTGGGAAGCTTTATTCATTTCTAGCCCATTTCTGCACCAAAAGTTCATTTCATCCATTCATTTCCATCATTTTTGCCTTCTTGAACTCCATTTCACCTATAATTAAGAAAATATAAAATTGAGTAAGTTTTACTCAAGAATTAAGAAAGAAGGGTACTAAAAAAATAAATAAATAAAACTTAGGCTTATAAAATCGGTTGTGCTACATGTACATAATGTAGTGAAATATGATTGGCTCAAAATTTTTTCAACAAAATAAAAAAAAACTTATTGACTCTCTTTTCGACACATTATCTGTATGTAAACTATTTTGTAACTTTGTTATGTACAAGTAGCATTATTCTTACAAGATAGCATAACTTAAAACCACAGCATGATGAAAGTGAGTGTGCGAAAGCTATTGAATAACACAATTTACCATGATGACAAACCTAGCACATTTCTACTTGCTTTAACTTGATTTCACAAGGCATACACTAACGGTTTTCTCTCAATGGATAAATTTGTAAGTGTATCACTCAAATGATCATCGTGTAACATGCCTAACATATGCTTGCTTTTCAACCTACTTTCCACAATAAAATTTACATGATTAGTTGTATTAAGAGGTGTTTATTAAGGTCGCAATGGGGCTAATGGATAAAGAGTACAAGAACTCAAATTATAAGGATTTAGAAGTCCTGGAAACTAAATATATTAGCACATAAGAACATCGATTGAGAAAATTAGCACTTCCACTTTTTTCTTCTTTTGCATACATCATAAACCTACTATACATAAATATTTAGAAAGAAATAACTGTTATTGTTCATTTTGCACCATTCACTCTGATATTTTGTAGTGATGAACATAGACATTTTGAGTTAAGAAGCACAATTAAACTTGTACAGATCAAATGCTTTGTTCTTGATTCTTGAATAATTCATATTTCACCAGAAAAAAATGGAAATTTTAGTTTAAAGAACATTCCTTCACTAATATTTTTTTCTCATCATTTTCATCCATTTTATTTAGTTCATCACAAGAAAATACATATTTATGTTTAAAAATTGTCATATGTTTGGTACAAACAATCAATTAAAATAACCAATTCAAGTAATCTAAAGGAAAACATATGACAAATATTCAATAATAATCAGTTAAAATAAATACAACTCGATGAATATAAGTCAAATTGGATAGAATCATTCCAGACACATTCTATATACAATTCGAAAATCATTCTATATAACATGAATTATTCCAAACTCATTCCAAATCAATTTGACACAATTCAATATATATATAATTCAAAAGTTATTCTTGAACATAAATAGGACATAATGAAAACAAACTATAAATGTTATCCAAACCCATTTTTTCTCACTTTAAATTTTGGTCAAAGAAAATAAAATTTAGAATTATAAGTTAGTGTTGTCCGCCATTATTTACCTTTCATTTTCAAAGGTAACACAACTTAAGTTGAGGCCTATGTCTCGTCCCCATTTTTTTAAAAAACTCATTTTTCAAATTCACTCTCAACAACATATTCTCCCACAAAATAATTTTATATGTAAATCGAAATTTTTTCCTTCTTTTTTAATCACACATTCTTCAAAAAATCACTATTCTAAATACATTTTTCTTACCGAAATGGGGCTCAAATAGGGGCTGTCTGGAGGTCCTGTGAGTGAAAGTGGCACTAGAATTGCAATGGCAGATGAGGTCGAAGATGGCGTAATGACAATCACTTTGCAGCAGTATTAGAGTAAATTGGTAGAAAAAAATGTAAATTTAGATTCTAATTAGTTGAAAATTTGATTGAGAAATGAAGATTTATAATATATGTGGTAATTTGTGGAGAAAGTATGGATAAATTTTAAAGAATTGGAAGAGTTAGGAGTTTTGGTAAAAGGTGTGAGGGAGAGAGTCATGAGAGAGCGAGAGAAAATACTCGGATTTATTGTGATTTTACCTCTGTTTGGTGGGGATTAAATCAGATTTGAGTAGATTTTGATAAAAGTTGAAAATTGTTGATCCCATGATAAATGATTAAATTTTATTGTTGATTTTGATTTTGATTAAAATTATATTTTAATCCACCAAACAGAGATCAAAAGAAAAAAAAATCCCAAAAGTTGGATGATCATGTGACCCCATGCCCCCTTCCAGATATTTTGTCCATGTGCTAACAACCCTTCTTTCGTTCATCAAATTTTTATTTCTCTCTATTAATTTTTTATGAATTATGATTGGTGTACATAGGGGGCTCCAATAGGGGGGCACCATGTGTCCATTATGGACACCATTATGGTACTTCCTATGTACATCAAGCACAATCCTTTTTTATTTCTTTCTCTTTTTCCCCTCCTAGAAACTTTTAACTAAAATAATATAAAATGTAAGCTCATAAGTTTTCTGGACTAGATATATCATTATTTTCCAGTCTAAATGGTAAGTTAAATGTGATTGACGAAAGAAAAGGCTATTTATTCTTTTTCTTTAAGCTCGAAGTGGCAACTAGGGGTAAAAATAAGATGGTCGAAGTCAATATGGCCATGGTGGTGATTTCCTAAGCGCCTCTATCGTTTTCAAGTTATCTTGCAAACTGATAAGAGTTTTGAGGGGTTTTAAGCAAGTT
Organism: Fraxinus dipetala; assembly: GCA_902829195.1. Classification (NCBI taxonomy): domain Eukaryota; kingdom Viridiplantae; phylum Streptophyta; class Magnoliopsida; order Lamiales; family Oleaceae; genus Fraxinus; species Fraxinus dipetala. Next base: position 3,539 of record CADEPD010013208.1, read on the forward strand.
GTAGAGGTACATGCAAACATAGGATCATGCACACAAGAAAGTAATGTATAGAAGTGTAGTGATTCGAATTTAGGCTCAAAACTCACAAGGGTTTAATATTCAAGCTCAAACAAGTTTCACATGCTTTATCCCTATCATGACATACTACATCAAAAATTTGGCTAAGTGCATAGATATTTTCAAACATGACATGCCTTTGGTCATTCTGGAAAGTGCACAAGGGTATGAATTTAAATATGACAATTCCCTAGAGTGACATGCATGCTATCACATAAAGGTAAAGAAATAATTGAAATTCCAAAACCGTGATGTAGTTTTCTAAATTTACCTTAAACTGGCTTATAGACAAACTTTGAAAAAAAAAATAACTGAACAAAACTAATTTTTTTTTTTTAGTTCCTCCGCTAAATTTATGATAAGTGAAAGAAACCAAGTAACTAATCTAAACAACTATTCTACGAAAGCAGTAAAATGGAGTAAAGAACAATATAGATTGCTCACTTAGATCACCATCCAAGAAGTGTTAAGTTTACAGTCTTTAGCTAGACTTAGCTCCTCAAGTGTTCACGATGGCTCATCTAACTTCGCCTTATCCTCCTTCAAGGAAAACACCTTCTCGTGATATGGCTTTACCTTTTGTCCATTCATTTCGTAAGTAGCCCCAGTCTGTAGATCGTGGAGCTCCACCATACCATGATAAAAAGTGTCAGCAACAATAAAAGGACCATACCAAATGCTTACTAGGAAAGAATCCAATTCGTGAATTATAGAGTAAGTTTTTATGCCTTTTGGAGAATTTCTTCCTTTTGATTACCTTGTTATGAAAGGCCTTAGTATTGTCCTAATAAATCTTCGCACTCTCTTATGCCTCATTCTGCAGCTCATCCAATTCATTGATTTTCAATTTTTTAGCCTCCCCTGCCCTTTCCATGTCAAAGTTGAACTTCTAGATCGCCCATAATATGCCATATGTTCTAGCTCAACATGAAGATGAAAGGCTACCAATGAGAATTTTGTACATTGTCCTTGTAAAACCTGCTTGCATGCTTTCTACCGAGTTTGGAGTGGTATAACTTACTTGAAATCACCAAAACGAGGTTAGATCACTTACCTTTTGATTGCTTGCTTTCACATTGTCTTGTACTCACTCATTGGTCAGAAATTCGATCACAAAGGAAAGAATTTGATATCCACAATCTAAAAACCAATTTAGAGATGATATATTTCCAAAATCAAGCCTTTCCACCATGTATTTTCCTTCCCCTCTCTATACCCAAATCGCATGCTTTCTTTTCATAATATGTGGAGTAATGAAAGTTTCATGGGATTTATTGGTGTTGGGGAGGTTAATTTTCAAATTCAAAACTCAACTCCTCCCTCCACTTGTTCTCATGCAATTCGGGTCGGGTCAACTCACATGTACGATACATTTTCTTCCAACATCTACCACTCGTACACGATGGGCTTGATATGATCTTAATATAATATCAATTATATATATTTCAACATCTCTAGTTCATATATGTAAATTTATTGTGCGACCAGCAAGTTAATTTAAGAGCATGCTATACACCCGTTAGGGATATATAGCAGCTCTACTAGATGAAATACATTTCTCGCTATACCCCAACATATTTTATAACACCGGTTTGAGTATTTCTGACCCCTCAATCAATCAAAGAACATAATTAACTTTCTCATTTATATTGTATTCACAATTGTGTCACAAAACTTAAATAATTAACACAATTGTTCGGTCGGTGAATACAAGCTGAGGTGTTAGATGAAATAGTCTTCATTTCCTACTTGAATCCTTTAATTTCAAGTCAGCTGCTTTCCTAGACACATCCCATCAAATCGAATCAACCATAGTTATTGGCAATATCAAAATAAAATCTCGAGAGAACAGTTAAAAGTCATAAGGGTATGAAAATGAGATCATATGTGCCTCGGAGACCCACACAATGAAGAAGCGGGGATCAATTATTTCATTTCTCATTGGTCATTAAAGCACACATAGTATGACACATGTGTTTTGGTGATTTCTTATTTTCTTAGGGCGTATGTCTAATCTTACAAATTATATACACCGTACAAATCATAGTTTAGATGTTCCTTGATATCTAACCTTTATATTTATTCCTCTAGGCAATCCCAATCAAGAACTCGATCTAGCTATAATGGATAGCAAAATCTATATCGATTACTTGTTGTAATCACATCTTGATATGTCATCAAGGCGATTGGATCATGTACACAATATTGATTACTGTGTTTCATCTCAACATATCTCAAAGTGTCTGAGGTGATTGTTCATGTGAGTAAATCAATCTTATCCTAGTTGACATACTTTATGTGTGAACAATAAATAATAATCTAAAAAATCACAACAAAATATTACTCTTAACATATGAACTCAAAATATTATTCATTAATGGACTTATATTAAAAGTTTACATAATAGGTAATTCAAATTCCATGCAATCTCAGAGATTTAACATGATTCATAAAAATATCTGTAGGGATATGTTTTTTAAATGGATTGGCTACCATTTGGTGCATAGAAATATACTGTAAACTAACTTCATTCTTTCTTATAATGTCTCTTACAAAATTATATTTTGTATCAGTGTGTTTGGTTCTGCTGTGATCATTGGGATCCTTTATATATACAATAGATGTCTGACTATCACAGTAAATCAATATAGGTCCCACATTACCACTTAGGACTCTTAGATGATGCAAAAATCTCTTTAACCAAATAGCTTCTTGTACCGCTAAAGCACATGTTACAAATTCTACTTCCATCGTAAACAAGGAAATGCATGTATGTTTCTTGCTACTCCAAGAGATGACACCATTATTAAGTAGGAATGCATATCCTGAAGTTGATTTGCTCTCATCTAGGTCTCCACCTCAATCTGCATCTGTGTATCCTTTTAAATACAAATCATTCCATTGATAGCACATGGAGTAATTAGCAGTACCCTTCATGTATCTTAATATCCTTTTGATAGCTTTCCAATGCTCTCTTTCGGAATTAGATCAACACTTGCTGACTAGACCAACTGCATGACAAAGGTCAGGACGAGTACACATCATAGCATACATCAAGCTCCCAACCGCACTGGAGTATGGTACTCTGGACATTTTTTCTTTTTCCTTAAGAGTTTTAGGACACATACAAAGACTTAGAGTTTCGCCTTTCGATACAGGAGTATCAATAAGATTGCAATTTTCCATTTTTAAAGTTCAAGAATTTTCTTTATATATGACTCTTATGATAGACCAAGAAGCCTCTTCGAACGATCTATATGGATTTTAACACCTAATATGTAATATGCTTTACCCATGTCTTTCATTTCAAAATTTGAGAACAACAATTTCTTAATAGTTTTAATATACTCCTTATCATTCATAGTCAGTAAGATATAATCTACGTAGAGAGATAAAATTACAAATTTCTCATTGGACCTTTCAAATACTGTGATCTTCGTCCATCATGACAAAATTTTACGAGATAAACGCTTTATGAAATCTCAAGTACCACTATCTAGAAGACTGCTTTAGGCCATAGATTGATCTATTCAATTTAAAATTTTATTATCTTGACCTGCTTTAATGAAACCTACTGGTTGTTACAAGTAGATTTCTTCATCCAATTCTTCATTGAGAAAGACGGTCTTCACATCTATTTGATGTAATTCTAAATTTAAATGTGTTACTATGGCTAAGAGGAGAGGAATAGAAGTAAATCTCACTACTGGTGAAAATGTCTTTTCAAAATCTATACCCTCTTGTTGAGTATAACATTTTGCCACCAAGTAAGCATTATGCCTCTCTATAGTCCTATCAGCTCTTCGCTTTATTTTCATAACCCATTTGTTTCCAATAAGTCTCCTCCCAATCGGAAGATTAACTAAGTTCCAGACTTGATTTGATTTTATAGACCCCATCTCTTCTTCCATTGCATTCTTCAACTTTTCCTTTGCAAGGCATGATAGAGCTTATTGTACTGATTTTAGTTCATCATCTTCTGAAGATATTAAGAAAGCTTATCCTTCAATCTAGAAATGACGTTTAGGCATACTTTTTTCAATACTCTTACGAAGTAAAAGCTCCGATGTGACCTTGTCACTTGGAATTGGAGATGAATTACATCCACTTAGATCAATAGGTGTAAGTGTTTCCTCTTGTACATCAGTTGATCCATCAAGTACAACACCATCACCTAATTCAAACAAAAGTTATCCCTTTTTAATTTCTCCCCTACTAGCAAAATCACTCTCAAGAAACGTCACATCACGTGACTCTATCTCAATTATAGTCTCAACTTGACTTTCACTTATGAACACATATCATTTGGACTGATTTGAGTATATTATAAAGATACACTTCTTGCCTCCCGGATCCAATTTTCCAAACTTACTTGAGGAATCATGTATATAGGCATGTAATCCTTAGGATCTAAGAGACCTCAAATCAGGAGATCTACCTATCCAAAGCTGATACAGTGTAATAGGTACCGATTTAGCGAGAACTCTATTCAGAATATGGGTCATAGTTAACAAAGCATATCCCTAATAGGAAATTGGTAACTTAGCATGCACCATCATGGACTTTACCATTTTTAGCAATACTCTATTCCTCCTCTCAATAACACCATTTTGTTGAGGTGTATTGGGAATAGTTAACTGTCTAATGATTCTCTTGTCATTATATAGTTCTTTGAACTCTTCAGATTGATATTTACGCTCCCGATCAGTTCTCAAGGCTTTCACATTTCTAACTACTTGATTTTCTACTACATATAAATATCTTCTAAAGTATTTTAATGCTTTTGACTTATTAGAAATCAAATAGATATAACTATATCGCGTGAAATCATCTATAAAAGTAATGAAATAAAAAGCTCCATGTCTTGCCCTCATATTCATAAGTCTGCATATATCTGAATGGACTGACTACGATAGAAGTTCGACTCTTAAGGCTTTACTGAATGGTTTTCACGTTGTTTTTCTGATTAGATAATGTTTATAACTAGGTAACGAAACCTTAGAGATTGAACCTAGCAAGCCTTTTTAGCTAACATATTCATTCTCTCTTACTCAATATGTCCTAATCTAGCATGATGTACATATGTATCAACATTAAAATCTTTAGAAGAAGTAGATACATTCTAGAAAAAACAACGATCAACATAATAATTATAAGTGTTTGGATCACAATCCAACACTACAAAACTACCTTCTACATGTCCATATCTATAAAATACATAACCATTATAAATATGAACAGAAGTACCACAATAGTTCAAACTGAAACCTAAATTTAAAAGAACAACAACAGAAATTAAGTTCCTTCGTATCCTTGGTGCAACCAAGACATCATGTAAACGTAACTTGCAAATGCAACTTGCATGTACCGACCCCTTTCACTTCCACTCTATCATTGTTGCCGTCATATATCCACTTTGTACCAGCCGAAAATCGACAGAACTCCACAAATACTTCTTGATCCCTGGTTACATGGTTTGTCACTCTTGAGTCTACAATCTATGTATGATAAGATTTAGTTAACATAACAGTGCTCGAAATATAAACAACACTAGAAGAAGTATTTACAAGAGCTGCCTTCTTTGACTCATGACATTCCTGAGCAAAGTGACCTAACACCCTAACAGTTGAAGCATTTTAGCTTACACTTATCTTTCTTCTTTCCAAAACATTTACCCTTCTTTTTGCGCTTGGATTTGTTATGTTTAGGTCCATGTCCATGTCCAGTCTCTTTTCCTTTTCTTTTCCCGCCTTTGAACTAGTTCTTCTTACGCTTAAAGCCTGAAACTTTTCCAAAACTTGATTCAGCTATAAAAGCATGTCCAAGGGGTTTAGCATTTCTAAGCCACTCATCCTTTAGCTCCACACGTCGGGAAGCATTAGAAAATGTTTTGATGCTATCATTGTAAATCAGATTGACTTTCAGATGTTTCCAATTATTAGGAAAAGAGCGAATCAAAACCTGAACTTGGTGCTCATCAAAGAGTATGTGACCAGTAGACTTCAACTCCCTAATCATAGTAGACATAGTTCTCACATGTTGTGTGATGTTATGTTAGAAGGTTTCTTATAAGTGTCAAACTTAACAGTCAGCTGGAGTCTAGTCAAACTAGTACCCCCCATATTTCTCTTTTAGATATGCCCAGATGTCATGAGCAGTCGAAAACTGCTCACACTCATGAATAAGATCATCCACCACGAAACTTACTAAAATTGCATGAACAGTAAAATATTTCTTTTTCCAAGTCTCATAAGTTTTCCGATCTCTTCTTTGTTGAGCAGTTTGACCCACCCTGGGTCTTCCATCACGTGGTTAATTCCTCCAAGGCAATCTTGTTCCTCCAGCATTCAATTTTATGGTGCCAAGTGTTATAGTTATCGTCATTCAATTTGTTGCACTTATTAAGGCCAGCTATGATATTCTTAGATGCCATGGTAGTGACAATCATATAAATGTCCATTTATGCACATATCATTTTACACTCGTGCCAATTAAGTTTTACGATAATTAACACTAAACATGAAGTCGAAAGTTCCTTAAGTTCCCAATCATCGTCTATTATCATAATGTTTCATTATCAAGATCCATACAACTCTAGATCGTATAAAAAATGCAGTATTTTAAATACTTTCGAAGTATTTTTCATTT
>CADEPD010013209.1:0-12709 GCA_902829195.1 Fraxinus dipetala
GTGGTTAAAAGTAAGGAAAAGTTATTGATGTAATGAAAAATATTATTTTATTGAAGAATGTGAGGTTGAAAATGAATTTTGAAAAAATGTATTTTGAAAGAATGTGTGTCAAACATGGGCTTAGAATCAAAAGGTTTAAGAAATCAAATTAGGTTCAGGTCTGCAATCAAGAATCTCAACTAAAATCACACATATGATGAAATTAATGATTTAAGAAAAAGGTCTATACACAATGCTCAAAACACCTGAAACTAGAAGTAAACATAACTGAGGCATTGGGATACTAACAAAGTTTTTTTTGTGTGTGAACTCCCAACTATCTAAAAGCGCCAATGAAAACTACAATAATTTAATAAAACCATATTGCAGAAGTCAGAGACACACCTGAACTATCTCCTTCTTTTTGTGAACCTCCCCTTTAGGAAGTGGAACATATTCTTCTGCCTCGAGATCAAATTCTGTTGCAAAAGCATCACTCCTTCCCACCCTTTTAACTGCTCCACTATTTGCTTCAATGTATATAACATCACCAACCGCTACCTGGAGGTTTTATAGTATTAAAACTATGGCTAGGAAATGTAAACAATAAATTTCATAAGTAAAATAAGCATGGTGAAGATAAGATATCACAAGTTATTCACACAACATCCTCTAGAATTGGTTCACAGTGTAATATATGAATAAACAAATGAAATTTAGGAAGTTCCTCTTCATAAGACAAGAAACTTATTTAATCCCTGTTTGGTAAAGATTAAAACCATATATTTTGATAAAAGTTAATGTAATGTGTGGTTGAAAAGTTGTGGATCCTATGAAATATGGGGTTAAAATTAATTGTTTACTTTGACTTAGATTTTAATCAAAGTTTTTTGTGGTACCAAACATGAGCTTAGGAAGTTCCTCTTCATAATGACAAGAACCTAAAGCGTAACATTAGGTGAAACACAATATAAGGTTACACCAGAGAATTTTTCCCAACATGAAAGAGGCTACTGATGATCTCACCTTTTCCTTAATCAAGGCATCATATATTGTTGGGTCCAGCTTCAATTGTTTTGTACCTTTAACAGTTTTCAAACCAATTATAACATGGCTTATACTTTTACCATATCCACCTGTCACACTCTCAGATTCTTCTGGAGATAATTCAGTCACCTACAGTACAAGCAGCGGCCAAGAGTTAAGAGACTGAATGAAGCAAATAAAGTAAGTAAAAAAATCACAAAATTTACAAGAACCCAAAAATAGATCCTGATGAGGAGTAACTTGCCTCCCCTTCATATACGTCCTTGTTCTCCTTAATACGGAGGCCAATAGCACGTCGAAAATTCTCCATTAGAACCTCTGTCTTTTTTACTTCAGATGAATACACTTCTGATCCAACCATTGGACAAAAAGGAACCTAAATATATTTCAATTAAGTAAGAGAAGAATACGATCCCAGTTCATAAGCATTATCACACTCAATTCAGTAATAGAAAAATAAAGGTAGAACGAATAACAACAATGAAGACTGAAATGCATGAAAGAATTCATGCGAACAAAACCTTGCTACCAAGTTCTTGGGAAATTCCAAGGGCAAGAGCAGTTTTTCCAGTACCAGGAGGACCAGCAAGTAATAATGCACGTCCAGCCATCTTCTTTTGACGTATCATATCAACGACAAGACCAGAAGCTTCCCTGGCAGCTGCTTGACCCACAAATCCAGCAGCCAGAGGTATTGCGTTTCCATTAGACTACAAGAATAAGTAGAAAAAAAGTAAAAACGAAATCAATAGACATTCTATATAAATATCTTCGCTCAATCATTTGAAGGCCAGTAACAGGCCCTGGACAAACCATTACAACAATGACTAAAGAAAGAATCGATCTTCTTTCTAATAGTACAAATAAAATAGACAATAAAGATTGAATCTTTAAACTTCAATAAAGTTCTTCTTCTGTTTCTTCTATTTATTTTCCTAATTTAGCAATGCTTACACAAAAACAAACAAAGAAGAACAAATTTTATTCTGGCAATTTTATTTTATTTTATTTTTTATAATTGGCTTAAATTTTTCAGCGTTGAAGGAAACACAAGGCACATCACAAATAACGTTTTCTTCAGAAGCCATGAAACCAAAAACTATAAGCACTGGTATAACACAAAACAGCAAAACCCTAAACCCTAAACCCCTTAAAACCCACAAAAATTAAATCTTTAGAAAAAAATTAAAAATTGTCAACCGAGGCAAAAAACCGAAACATGGCAGATACGCGAGGAGAAAAAAATCAAGTACCCAAAAAATATATACACTACAAGAATCAGAAAAAAATGTAGTAGAAAAATAGAACAAGTTACCTCGAGGCCGAGGCCTTTGATATGAGTATGAGTTGCAATTCTCTGTTTCTTAGTGGTGGATTGTACTTCTTCTATCTTCATTCTCCTTTCCTTATTTCTTTCTTCTTCGTTTTCAATTCTTCTTTGTTCAGTAATTTCTCGTTTTTTGTGTGCGAAAGCTTCTCTTACTGCTGGTGCTGAAGGCGGAATAATGAAGAGAGTAGTTTTCTTTTAACACCAGGTTATATATTTTCACCAATTTGTTAAAATAGCCCTTTCATTGTGAAAAAAGTGGGAAAGGGCCTTTTATTTAAGGAAATATGAGCGTTGGGCTCCCCAACCTTAGCCCCGAGATTAAAATCAATTTTTTGAATGTTTAATAGAAGATGATGAAATATATAATTGAAAAGTTGTGAATTTCATAAAATATATGATTAAAATTAATTGTTGACTTTGACTTAAATTTAAACCTTGATTTTAATTTTCTCCGACTTAGAATTTTCAATCTTTGAAAATAAAAGATTTTGGAACCTAACTTATTTAAATATGTAAACTAAATCCCACACGATAGACATAGGGATGTCAATCCGTCTTGTCGACTCGGGCGACTTGTAGCTAAACTCATAGAAAGTTTAAGACGACTCAACTTGCAACTCGGGTTGAGCCTCAATTCCCGATGAAGGGCCAGCCTAAGCCAATCGAGCCACATGGGTCCACTAGAGTAGTAGGCTAAAATGGTCCGTGACACGGGCCTAAAATGACTGCTAGCTACCTGCCTGAATTATGCAGCTAGCGATTGCTTGTTGAGCTGCATGAAGGGGAAAAAAAATGAGCTGCTCGATAAGTCCCGAGTCAAGCCTCGATTATTTGTCCGAGCTTTGATTTTATTAGGCTTGGGCCAAAGAAGCCCGAGCCGATTTGACTCGACTTGTTTACGTTCCTCGATAGACACAACTGTAGATATTAAAATTGCATGTAACTTTTATGTGACCTAAGATTGACTACGAAACTCTATAACTATTGAAGATCTAGTTTTAGGTCACACTAAAATTTTACATTGACAATTTTCATGTGAGAGATTTAAATTCAAATAATTAAATAAATTGAGGATTCAGAACCTCTCTTTTGAAGCTTAGGAATCCAAATCCAAGCTACATGAAAGGTTGAGGAGCCCAATCTTAATTTTTCTCTATTTAAATTGATTAAGTGAAGAAAGCCTTTTTATAAATTGTTATATAAATTCACTTGCTAACATTATTCCCCCAAGGATTTAAAATCATTTTTTTAGTAAATTTTAATAAAAGTTGATTGAATATGTGATTAAAAAGTTGTGGATCCGACAGAATGTGTATTTTAATTAATTGTTAACTTTGACTTAAATTAAAATTTTGATTTTAATTCTTATCAAACGTTGCCAATATATAATTTCCAAAATACTAATATGATAAATGACTTCTTTCAATTAATTAAAATTGATCTCTCGTAGTCGTATGTAGATATTATTTGGGGAGCTGGGATTAACAAATACAGAAGAGACTGTGGTGTAATTGCCAATCCTAAAATAATACAGATAACAATCTTGCTCTATTCCAATCTTTAATTATCATGTATGAAAATTTTGAAACTTTTGCATGATTTTTTACTCATATTCTCTATTTTCATTTAAACCTAGTAAGAGATCAAACTCTATGCAAACATTCGGAAAAATCTACTGCATCTTTGTATAACTCTTCAGTTTGCAGATTGTTGATTGTAGTCTCATTTGATTTGGTTCTGATCATCATCCGCCACTTAATGTTTCTTGATTTTCTGCTCCTGTTTGATGAAGCTGAGGACCTTTATAGGACGGCGTTGCAGTTTGATTCATTTGAGGTTACCTTGTCTAATTTAACATGACTTGGTTACTCATTTGATTCTGATTGGTAACAGCACGTCGCCTTCTCCATCTCAGGAACTCAACGAGAACAGAACTTCCACTCATTGCTATACCAAAACCCGCAAATGTTGAGAGAAGAATAGATACAACTGGTCGCACATGAACCTACAAGTAGCAAAAGTAACAAACTCGGATAGTAATACAAAGACGTATTTAGTTCTTAAAAGTAGAGTAAACGAGAAAGTTTCAGCGCTACGACAAGTATTGATCCTTACCAAGGAGTAAAAGATATGAGCAGAGAGAACCACGAGGGCGAACTGAATTGATGCATATACCCAGACAAATCTTCTCTTCACTACATATACAAAAAAAAGGTTCATAATAATTATGAATAGAAACAAGTTCTAATATAGAAAATTTTAGTTTGGCATGATAAATTCATAATGAATTCTTTAAGATAATTAACCATATTTGTTATTCCATTCGGAACTAAATTTGCACATACCCATAGTTGAAGAGGTCAAAGACGACAGAAGACCAAGTAAACAAGAAAACGGAAGCGATATGGCAATTGCACCTGTACCCATTCTATTAACCTGCAAGTAGACTAAATCATAAATGAAAAGCCAACCTGCAGATCTCAATCTAATGAAAAAGCTATTAATCTTACCAGGAGCTGCTCAAGAAAACAGAAGTAGGCCAGCATACCGACAATGACAAGAATGGGCACTTCTTGCCAAACTCTGTTCCACAAAAAAATAAAAATATATGCTTCAGGCAACAGTGTATTCATACTGTCCATATTTCATTGCTAAGGGGCATAACATGTTTGAGTTCTTGAATTTGCTGGGAAAAAAAAGGTCGAGGAGCAAAGTGAGACCGGTTTACTGCATGACCCACATTACAAACAAAACTAAGAAGCTAAAAGATAGTACTGCTTGAAGACAGTAGAATGATGTTTATATGTTTTATAGCCATAGAAAAGTTCTCTAAGTGAATCTCTGATAAAACTCACTCTCAGAATTTAATACTAAAACTTGCACTTGCCTGTATCCATTGATTTCCATATGACCAAAACTAGTTGCTCCAGTATTGCGGTTTATAGTACTTTGGATACGAAGAAGTGTGACAGGTAGATTTTGAACTTCTTGCTTGCAAACATCACACGTCTTGTTACCTTTTATGCTAAACCATTTTATGGCACATTCTTGATGAGCCAAAGCAAGTTCACCTTTGCAGCTACATTCCATCTTAAGCGTCTCTCCACCTTCACATAGTTCAACAAAGCAAATTCGACAAACAGCCTCTTCTTCTGGTATATCTTCACCATCATCTTCATTATTCTCTGATTTGATGAGGTTATCAATAGATAGAAGCAACATCGTCATAAATGGGCAAAAAAGAACAAATCTCCATTAACTTTTTTCTATCCGACTGCTATAAAAGCTTATTTTACAACTTTAGCAGTCAAAAAGGCACAAAATGTTGAAATCTGCTAGTGAGGTTAGGTAAAAATGTAACAAGAAAGGCTAGTGGAGCATATGGATACAGAGCATGTGGTTTACTAACCAAATTTGACATGCAAATGCTTCTATCAGTTCTATAACAATGTTCGTTATAGAAAAAAGTGTTCTACTGCTCTATGTACATGTAGAAGTATAAATAGCTTCAAGTGTCCAATGATCTTTACTGTAAATTATGACACAGGTAGACAAAATTACCAGATTCTCCAGGTGCGGTCACTGTTGACACTTCTGAAATGCCATCCTTCACTCGAGGAGTTGAGGGAATCACACGAAAGAAAGAATCAAGTTTTCTAATGCCCTTGTCTTTGTTGAGGTTTGGGACAGAAAGTGACCTGGACATGTGCCGCTGAGCAACTTTTGTCTACAAGAAACAGTCATCAATGTGAACATTTTAATCTATAAACCCAACAATTAGACTAGTTAGCTGTATGAAACTTGAAAAGAAACGAAAAAGGAAAAATAACAGTTATCAAGTATCCTCAGGATTTTACCGTTCAATGTTTTGGCTCCAGTTAATGTCTGCATTTACCAAATATCTAGTTATACTACCTCTCCATTAGCCCTCTCTTAGAGAAAACAAGGGAAAATTATACATTTTGTAGTTAAAAGTTTTCAGCATTAATGAATTAACATAACTAGAATGGCAAACTAACAAGTATAACAATAAGATTAGTTTAGTAGCCTTGTTTTTTTCTTTTTCAGAAATTAGAAGCTAGAGGCCTTTTACATGGTCATATTCACTCCACTTGCTATGCAAGTATGCTGAAATCAAGTGCCATATCCGTGTTGGAGTTTGATTCAAATCCTCATAAAAGTTTTTCCCAAATAATTACATCAAGGGTTAAAGAACTTACCTCAAGGGCTACAGAACTGTTTATACTTCCATCACGGACAGAGTCTGGATTTGAATGTGCAATTGGAGTTACAGGTAAGGATGTTGTCCTCTTCATGCGAGGTGTAAAAATTTTTGTTAGTGACCAAGACCTTGGTATGGAAGGATTCTCTTGCATTCTGGTAGTTGACGAACCTGAATCAAGGTTGGCGGTCTTTTCTGTATCAGAATTAGAACTCCGGTACTTGAAGCTGAGTCTTGGCAGCAAATTCTTGATGGATGGTTTGGCTTTGGACGAGGAGGGATAAGGAGATCCACTTACAGTTACTTTTGCATCAGAAGGGCTAGGAGTTAACAGGAAGTTAACTCTTTTGGGAGTGGGAGTGGGAATGGGAGTAGGCGTAGGAGGCATCTTTATTTGAACAAACTCTTGATGGGATACCTCCAATGTTCTGCTAGGTATCTCCAAGAAAAGGTTCGGTTTCTTCCAATGCTTAACGTCTGATGTTTCTCCCATCATCCCAGAGGATTTCTCTTCCTGAAAATGGAAAGCACTTGGTTAGTTATTCAAGTTGTCGATCAGTAAATATTGTCGACATCCAGAAGTAAATTTACTGATAAGCAGAAGAACTACAAGCATTTACAGAAATATGCACGCTAGGACACAGATATCTGAGTAACCATTCTATCTGTAAACCGCACAAAGCTATAATAATATTACAGTGTAGTAATCAACACCAAAATACATGTATTATCATTTTGCCATACTAACAGATTCTCCAATAGTTCTTCTTGTAAGACCCTTTCTCCTCGACTTACTCAATTGGAAAACTCTCACATGCGCATAAGCTTTCTCAATCTGGCCAGTCGAGATTATAATGAAGTATTTCTATCTGCGAAGCACATCACCATCCGCGTGGTGTCAAATTCATGCAGTTTGAATAAATATGAATTTCTCCCCTTAAAGGACAGAGAGATTGGAAATGTTGTTTGCGATGCAATGCCAATAATTATTAGCATTTCCATTTTCAAATACAATAATACTATATGATATTTGCCAGTAAACAGATAAGACATAAACTAATTTTCCATCTGATCTTTAAAAATAAATGCAGAAGTTAATTCTTTACTGCAGAGATTTCCCCTTAAAAAACAAAAAAAAAGGAGAGAATTTTGTGAAGTTCAGAAATCAAGCATCAGAAGATGCCTTTTCCAAAGTGTCGGATCTTTCCCGTGTGAAGCAGGACTATAGTGTCAAACAAGACTCTCCTTTCTACCCGAAATTCTTGAAAATGACAAAGAACAAAGCCCATTTGTCATCTAAGCTTTTAGATGAGTTGGTTCGACCTTAACGTGCCTCAGATATTGAGTTGAACCACCCACTTTTAAACGAGGCAGATCAATTTCGCCTCAAAATTTAGTTGAAAGAAGTAATAAAGTAGTAAATGAGCTAAAATTTTCAACAAAATCATGTTAGCACACCAAATAACCATAGATGGAGCATTCAAGAGATGGTGTATTGATCCATGGCAGTTAAAATTCATAAATAGAGCAAAAAAGCAACTGCAGAACCAAGTAAATAAACAAATTAGAACCGATTGATCAAAGACAGACAACCTGCTTCTAATCATGACAACTAATAATACTAATTTACTTTTGTTGTTTCTTTGTAGATTTTCCACAAGAAAGCAGTGATTTATCTCGCATATAAACAAAATGAAGAAAGAGCAAATATTTACCTCAGGAATTGAAATTGAAACTTCTCTTTCATCCATCTCAGTTGTGGACTTGTTCTTGTCTTCACTTTTCATCATCATCACCACCTAAACTGTTAAACACACTCTAATGTCAACCAAACTCTTAAAGGAAAAGCAGAAGTATATTTTCAGAGAGAGAGAGAGAGAAGTGTGAAGATGATGTTTAAGTATTGTGAAATTCTAATGAATGAAGTCAATTCTTTACGGTTTACATTTATTGATAGAGGCAAGGAAGGTAACGATGGAGTGGTGAGGACGGGAAGGTAAGGGGTATTAATTTCGTATTTCTATATACATGTTGTAAGCATTATATCGTATATAGAAAAGATATACTTAGAAAATATATTGTCAATCTGAAATTGTTCTCTTACCCACTTGCTGACGTGGTATGAGAAAGTGGACAAGATAAGACTTTCCACCGTAGATAGAAGAACGTTTCTAATTGTCCCTCTACCCATTGTAAACACAAAGTGGTGTAAAATGATTTAGACTAGTATAGTACCAGTATACCATTTTCTAGAGATAGAATTTGACCGTTGAACATGGCATAAATTACAGAGAACGAGAACTCAAAGTTCAATAATTATAATTCGATGGAGTGATTGATTTGTAAAACTACAAATTCATGCGAAGATTTGGATGAATGGATTGTTTTTTCCGAATTCTGCTTGAGAATAAGATGAAGAGAACATGAAGGAGACGCATGCAGGTGGTTTTTTTTTTTTTGTGAAAAGCGGAGAAAATCTCTTTAAGGTCGATAATGACACATTGATCCACACTTTGTTAGTGTAAATAAGACATGCTTTAAAAGGTGCTACTTGTCATGAACACAAGCAAGTTTGAAATAAGTTAGATCAGTATAATCTAACACACCGTGGTCCACATTTTGTACAAGCATGGTCAAGTTCGGCGGTTTGATCCGTGTTGCGGGTTAATCTCAAATATTCTCGAAACGAGTAGAGGTCCACGACCCATGTGAACAAATCTTTTACGGTTGATATAGGAAGAGTTGTAACACAAAATGTATATAGTTGCTCCGTCCCTAAATTTGGAGGTCGATCCGATCGGATCCTATTGAACCCTTGAAAGGTTTCTTAAGCACTCAAAAAGAAGGCATTGTGATTGATTTGAATGATTGGAGCACTCTATTCCATGGGAAGACATAGATAACCATGTGGTCATATGTGTCAACCACTTTTATTGGCTATCCAAGATTGTCAAATGTTGGGCCATTGAACATGCGTGCTGCATTATGCCAGCATGTATTTGTTTACATCTTGCTTTGGTTTAGATATTTTTTATTTTTAAGTTCATTACCATGCTTTGCTATTTTAATATTTGGGTAGGCAATCCTTTCAGTTTGAAGCCTAACCGGAATGAACTCGTCTTAAAATATCTAATTAGATTTAAGTTTCAATTGAGTTATGTAAAATTGGGTCTCATAATCTAGCAAGGAACTAGAAATTTATTTCTAATTATAATAATTACGCCGATACTTTGTGATCTTTACGGTCTTTCCCCGCATGCACCTCTTTTTTTCCTTGAAGAGTTAAAAAATGCCCTCATTTTATAATTAACAATATCTCTAGCCTTTTCTTTTCCCGAATCAATAATTTCAAGTTAGAGATAAAATTTATATCTAAGTTGATTTATTTTGGTTTGAAATTTCATATCTAAATAAATCAATTTAAATATGAAAATCAAGCACCGCCCAAGTCGGTCATTAACACCATCTACACTAGTCACCACCTCTATTGATCCACCATACATGTTTTGTGCCTTAAGTGAAAGTTGTATTTCTTTATTTTGTGGTGGGTTGAGTTGAAGGTGGTGATGACCGGCGATAGTGGTTGTGGTGGTAGCATTGACAAACAATGGTGTAGAGTGATATTAGATGAGTACATGATGAGTCTTGGAACAAAGAACATTCATTGTAGTAAGAAAGAAAAAAATCCAAAAAAATTCTTTCACTCTCATCATCCTATTTTTTTAAGGAGGTGATTCAACATAATGAGAAGAGTAGGTAAATGTTTCTAATAAAGTTTCGCGGTTCCTATTTGTGCAAAATTTGTTTGACAAGAAACATAATTTATATTATATTGACAAAACGTGTTCAAAATAAAATATAATTAAGCGAGTAGCTACTCAGTCTCATCTAAAGATCATTACCTTTTGAATATTTTAATATTCAATTTATCTAAACGCTTTAATTGTATCAAGTGGTGACCAAACTTTGATCGGGGTGAATGGATCCATTACTACTCATGGAAATGTTTAACATTCTAGAAGAAGGAAGTGGGCAAAAAGAAAAAAGAAAAAGGAAAAAAAAAATGCTTTTGTCCCACACAAAAGTAGTGGTGGGAGAAATTATGATAATTATCATGTCAAGGTCGTACCATGCACTTAAATTTAATTTTACTTGTAGTGAGAAAGATCAGCGTAATGCGCAGGGCCCATCACACCAAATTTATTCTCAATTTTAGACAAGAAGAACACCAGACCAGGGTACTACTAATGGTGGTTAGAAAAGAATTGATTATGATATGTACTTCACAGTTCACATTAATGATAGAGGCAAGAAGTTAGGAAGGGGGTGAGGTGCTGACTTCCGCCATCAATTTTCATTCCATTTCCCAAGCGCAAGTGGGGGGACTCACTTCATTTGTCACAACCCGCTAAATTATAATTTAAGGATTTTGTTATTTGTACCTTAAAAAATTGTACATAATTCATTATATAATATGTTGTGCTGGAAAAATATTGGATAAAAAATTGATTATATTTTAAATTGACAAATGGTAGCGTGTTATATGATATTATGTAATTCATTATATAAATATTGATGCACATGTAACTAGATCTATAATTTAAAAGCTATCATGCCACTCCATTTAGATGAATTATGCTATGTAGCCCAATTAGGAGTGTAACATCAGTTTACGTGGCGCTAAATGGGGTTAAATAGCATTACTCCATTTAAATTCTGTTAATAGGAATTTTAAAACTGTCAAAATGCCAAATGTGTCCATCCAAATTTAATGATTGATGTTTAATCAAATTAAAATCTAATTATTTTTTAATTTGTCATGATAGTATTAAGAATATTTTAATTAAAAGTTATAAAAAGTATAATACATTGCTGTGAATAAATGAAACAACCCCCCTCGTTCATACAAGATTATGTACAAAGCTTCACTTTTTATTTTAGCAAAACATGCCCTATTAGAGGAACAAAACCACCCAAACTGGTAGTGCTCACTAGTGACCAACCGCCGTCGTTTTGACGCCTGATTTTATGTTGCCATGTATGTGTATTCAGGAAATATGGAATACACATACATAGCAATAGTGTTAATGAGTCAAATTAAGCCAACAGCGTCGTTCACAGCCAATTTTTTTTTTAATTAAAAAAAAAATCGAAAAGGTGACGTTTTGGTTTAGGTCGATAGGGGTCCAAAACGATGTCATATCTTTTGTTCCGCGGACCAAATGACGTCTTTTTGGAGTAATAAAATCGGGCGTCAAACGACGTCTGTTGGTCAAAAATGTTAATAGTGCATCTATTATTGTTTGGAAATGTACAACTCAAGTTGTACCTTAATGGTTTGGCTGTCTTGAGACCAATTTGCACATTTTTTCAATTGTTTTCAATCGGTGATCACAAACAAAGACGGTGGTGGTGTCAGAGACAATTCTTTCTTCTTTATTTGTTAATGATCGCAATGTCTTTGTCAATGATATTGTTCGAAATCATTGGTGAAGTTTCGATCAGTGCTCGTTGATGAAGAAACTGTTGGTGTCAACGATAATTCTTCATTATTTTTCTAGCAATGACAATGCATGTCATCAATGATGTCGACAATCATTGACGAAGCTTCGATTGTTGTTCCGCAACAAAGAAATTGTTAATTTTAGCAATAATTCTTTCTTCATTATACCTAAGAAACAACAATATTATCGATTGTATCATCGACCACCATTCATAGAGCTTAAATCCGTTGACGTAAAGTTGTTAGTGTCATTAATGCTTTTTATTTTTTAATGACTTGCAATAATTAAAGTATTTTTTTTTTCATGTATAACCTTACAGAATTAGTTATTTTTAAAATAATATTTTATTTAAATATTCCATCATTCGTATTTACTTTTTTATATTTTTATTAATATACTGATGTGTCATGGCTAATCAACTCCACTGGGCTGGAGACTAGCTAGACTTGTGCAATACTGAAACATGTTTTTATATGGGTATTTTAGATTAAGTTTTTGATGCTCCTAATGAATAATGAAATTCATAGTTAGCGACAGCATTAGTTATTTTATGTGATAACTTATTATTTGAAATATTGATTTCATGTAATTCTGTTACCTCAAATAACAAACTAATGCCTTAAATAA